>PVIY010037617.1:0-24531 GCA_004026745.1 Myrmecophaga tridactyla | reverse complement strand
GTCATACATACCCTGTGGGAGAGGAAATAGAAGGGCAGGAACTGGTACTACTTCTCTGAAGGACAATTTGCCAGTTGTCTATCAAAATTTTACACAACCTTTGACTCAGAAATTATACTAATTGAAATTCATCCTAAAAACATATTTACATTTATATAGTCAACAACACTTGTAAAAGCAAAGGATTGAATGCTACTTAGTGCTCATAATAGCGGGGAAATTGGCTAAGACTTGGTTGTCCTCTACAAGGGTCTACTAACCAGCTTTAAAAAAGAATGGCGAGACTCATCAGATGAACTCATTTGCTCTCCCCCCTACCTGGGACATGACTCCCAAGGGTGTAAATCTCCTTGGCAATGTGGGACAGAAATCCCAGGATGAGCCAGAACTCAGCATCATGGGATTGAGAAAGTCTTCTTAACCAAAAGGGGGAAGAGAAAAATGAGACAAAATAAAGTTTCAGTGGCTGAGAAATTTCTAACAGAGTCAAGAGGTTATCCTGGAGGTTATTCTTATGCATTATATATACATCCCTTTTTAGTTTATGGTTGATTGGAGTGGCTGGAGGGAAGTGCCTGAAACTGTTGAGCCATGTTACAGTAGGCTCAATTCTTGAAAGTGATTGTATAAAGATGTAACTTTTAAAATGTGACTGTGTGATTGTGAAAACCTTGTGTCTGATGCTCCTTTTATCCAGGGTATGGATAGATGAGTTTAAAAATATGGATAAAAAAGTAATAAATAATAGGAGGGATAAGGGGTAAAATAAATTGGGTAGATGGAAATACCAGTGGTCAATGAGGTGGATATGGTGTTCATGAGTTTTTCTTTTTATTTCTTTTTCTGGAGTGATGCAAATATTCTAAAAAATGATCATGGTGATGAATGCACAACCACGTGATTTGTGAGCCACAGATTGTACACCACGTGTGGAATGTGTGTGTGTGTGAGGATTTAATAAAAATATATATTTTTAAAAAGCATGTCATGGAAAATGAAATGCAATATAAAATGTTTCTTCATCTCCTTGTTTATGATTTACAGTGATAATTCATTTCTCAAGTTCAAATAAAAATCCTTTAAAACAACTTTTGTAATTCAATGCTTCAGGATTATCCAACCCCAAAAAATAAACACATGATATTATATATAAAAGAATGGGGAGGCTCTTTATGTTCTGACATGGAGCAACCTCAGCCCTTTTAAATGAAAAAATATTATACTGCTGAACAGTATGTGTGCTTATATGCGCATAAAAGTTACCTGCAAGAATACCCTAGAAACTTAAATGTAGCTATCTCAGGAAGGAGGGATGGAGGTGGGGAAAAGATGGACTTTTACTTCTCAACTTAGAATAAATCCCTTTATATTTATTGACTCCCCTATTCCGGCGATAGCAAGTATCACTGTACATTTTAATTTAAATAAAGTTTCCCCCAGCAGAAAATTAAAAAAGCAAACAAAAATAATCAAGTAAATGGAGAAACACATACAAGTGAACAAAAAAAAAAAAGAAGAAGAAATATTGGTAAAAATTTCTATGGTTTACTGAGTGCCCTATGCCTAGAACTTGATGTTCTCTCACCAATTACTCTCCATGGCAAACTTGTAAAGTAGGTATAAATATCTACGTTGCAGGTTAAAAAAACTGACGTTAGGAGAGATTAAATGACACACCTAGTAAATGGTGGAGGGAAGACTGGAATCCCAAACTATGGAATTCCAAACTACGGAAACCAAAGCCCACGCGGTCTTTTCTGCAGATTCCGCGGCCTTCGCCTCCAGGGAGGATGCACACGCACTGGACCCCAAGACTCCACACTGCCCAGCGCCCCCACCCAGCGCTCTCGCGGCCCCAGCGCGCACGGGGTTCCATGGTCGGGGAGCGCACGCGCACGCAGTGGCGCGGGCCCGGCGGCGGCCGCGGCGGCTACGTCACAACCCGAGCTTTCCTTTTCGGGAGTCCCCGGCACACATCCTGTGTCCATGTTTGGGCATTTACGTCATGGCGGCAGGGCCGGGGCCTCCCGAAATGGCAGTGGCCCGGGGAGTCGGAAGCCCGGAGCCAGCGCCAACGCTGCTATATAAGTGGGGGGGCAGCAGGTTGGGGGAGCCCGGCTGCGCTTTGGAGAGGCGAGGTGCCGCCGCCCGAGGCTGGACCCAGCGAGCTAGAGCACCGCGGCCCCTTAACCCTTTTCCCAGAAGTGAGCGCCCGGAGCTAGGAGCCCGAGTGCCTGGGTCTGCGCACCTTGGGGCGCACGGACCGCCCGCTTCCCCACCACCTGCGCGCTCCCAAACCCAGCGGGCGAGGCCCCGGGCGCCCCGCAGCCGCCGCCGCGCCATGCTCCACCTCAGCGAGTTTTCCAGCCCCGACGCGCTCCTTGTCAAGTCCAACGAGGGCTGTTGCGCGGAACCCAGCACTGAACTGCCCCGGCTGCCCGCCAGGGACGCTCCAGCAGCCGTTGGCTACCCCGGAGGTAAGGAGCATGGCCGGACTGCTCAGACAGCGGCGCAGCTCGGGGGCGCACGGTGCCTGAGAGCGGGCAGGGACTGGGACGCTGGAGGTGTGGGGGTAGGAGCGGAGGGAGGCGCGGGGGTCCTGAGGTTCGAATCCCCATTCCCACCCCCCACCGAGCCGCCAGAGCCTCCACAGGAACCTGTGAGAGTATCGGGGCATCCTTTTGCTTGTGCACGTGTGTTTTGCTTGTGCATGTTTTTGTATGCGTCTTGGAATATATGCCGGCCCCCACCTGGGTCAGAATGTGCAAAGGGCACTTTGTATGTGTCCGTGCGTATCGAGGGCTTTGTAGGCAGGGGCTGCGGTATCAGAGGCGCGCCCTTTGAGATAGCCAAGAGCTGATTTCCTGCTCCCTTCTCAGCAGGCGACTTCTTGAGCTGGGCTTTGAGCAGCTGCGGCGCCGGGGGTGACTTAGCCGACTCCTGCTTCCTGGAGGGCTCTGCGCCTACCCCTCCTCCCGGCCTCAGTTACAGCGGTAGCTTCTTCATCCAGGCGGTACCCGAACACCCGCACGACCCGGAGGCACTCTTCAACCTTATGTCGGGCATACTAGGCCTGACACCCTTCCCCGGCCCGGATGCGGCAGCTTCCCGGTCCCCGCTGGACACCCCCTTTCCCACGGGCCCCGATGCCTTACTTCCGGGCCCGCCGGACCTTTACTCCCCGGATCTGGGCCTTACTGCCTTCCCAGAAGCGTTTTGGGAGGCCTCACCCTCCGCGGGCGCCCCCTCGCAGTGCCTGTATGAGCCGCAGCTCTCCCCGCTCGACGTCAAGCCGGGCCTTCGGGCGCCTCCGGCCTCTCCAGAGCTAGACGCTGCCTCGGCCTTCAAGGGTCCCTACGCGCCCTGGGAGCTGCTCTCTGCCGGGGCCCCAGGGAGTTGTGGGTCACAGGGAGGCTACCAGGCGACCCCCGAGGCCCGTTTTCCCACGATGGGGGCCAAGATTGAGGACCTGCTGTCCATAAGCTGCCCCGCCGAGCTGCCGGCCGGCCCGGCCAGCAGACTCTACCCCGCGGGGGGCTACGACGCTTTTCCGTTGACCCCAGGTGACTTAGGGGAGGGGACCGAGGGCCTCCCGGGGCTCCTGACTCCACCTGGTGGGGAGGGAGGTGGTAGCGGCGAAGGTGGAGAGTTTCTGGCCGGTACGCAGTCTCAGCTTTCCCCGCTGGGTCTCCGCAACACCACGGTGGACTTCCCGAAATCTTTGGTGGCCGACATCCCCGGGAGCAGTGGCGTGGCTGCGCCTCCCGGGCCGCCGCCGCCCGCCCCATTCTCCCCAGCCAAGGCACGGCGCAAAGGGCGCCGGGGTGGCAAATGTAGCGCGCGCTGTTTCTGTCCGCGGCCGCACGCCAAGGCTTTCGCCTGTCCGGTGGAGAGCTGTGTGCGCAGCTTTGCACGCTCGGACGAGCTGAACCGCCACCTGCGTATCCACACCGGCCACAAGCCTTTCCAGTGTCGCATCTGCCTCCGCAACTTCAGCCGCAGCGACCACCTTACCACACACGTGCGCACCCACACCGGCGAGAAGCCCTTTGCCTGCGACGTGTGCGGCCGCCGGTTTGCGCGCAGCGATGAGAAGAAACGACACAGCAAAGTGCATCTCAAGCAAAAGGCTCGCGCCGAGGAGCGTCTTAAGGGTCTCGGGTTTTACTCGCTCGGCCTCTCTTTCGCCGCCCTGTGAGCGGGAGATGGTTTTGTAGTTTGGGGCGCCGCCTCCAGGCGCGCATGAAAAAACCAGCCGCCCCCCCCCCCCTCCTAGTTCCCCTTCCCACCTCTTCCCTGCGCTCCCCGGGACCGGCCTTGCGTCTTGCCTTCAATTCCCTTGAAGCGCCCGCCGCACAGGCCCGTTCAGCACCAGCTCCGTGGACAGCTCTCGCGCCCAAGCGCGGTAGTACTCGCCAGTTTTGGGGGAGGTCTTCTCAGGCCACCCACTGAATAGGTACTTCCTTGGGACTCAAGACAGTCTTTTGTACGTGGTGCACGACCCACGCCCTTCCTTAGGCCCCCCAGAGACAGGCTGGGGCAGCGCCGAGCCGGTCTCGCGCGGGACTTTGTACAGCAATGTTGTTTACTGCAGCCGTTGGATGTAACGTTTTGCTTTGGAGTTATTTCCTTTTCGTTGTTGCTAATTTTTGTAATGCAGACGCTATTCAAGCAGTTCACAAAACTGTTTATTTTTGCAATTAAACTTACTGTGCTAAAAGCTTAATGAATCTGCCATCCAAGCTCCTGTCCTTTCCCCAAACTCTCCCCTGGGGGAATATGTCAGGAGGGAAAGAAGATCCCCAAACTCATGGAGTCCAAGCCCTGAAATAAGGGGAGGTTACAGATGAGACACATTACACATCCATTGTCAGGAACACCTGGCAGGAATTGTGGCACACAGTAGGCATTCGATAAATATGTATTGAATTAATGAATGAATTTTATCACAACTGGCTTAAGGGATAGAGGTGTTTCTGGAAAGTGGGAGTGGTTGAGAGGTTTAGATATCAAACATTTGCATAAATTATCCTCCTTAATCTTTTCAGCCTGGAGTGAAGCAGGCATGTATCCCATTTCCAAGAAGCAGTGTAGTGATTAGGTAACTTGCTAGATAACCTGGCTAGGAACAGAATCAAATCCAGATCCATCTGACTCCAAAGCCAGTGCTTTTTTCCAACCCCAGAATGGGAGGCATCTGAGCTTAATAGCACTATTTGGAAAAGGCTTCCTACCAGGAGGTGAGAAACAGGTTCGACAACTAGAGGGAGCCCCTTGCAGCACCAACAGCAGCAGGATAAGACTGCAGTATTTCAGTATTGTTTGTGAACACTGAGTGTTTGATGTCATAGAGGTTCCAGCTGGTCCCTATCTCTCTGTCCAAGCATCCACATACTATCAGGGCCAGAAGGTTTAACACAACTGAGTCTGACTGATGGCCAAATTCAATCCCAGTGCAGAGTATGTGCTTGCCAGAGGCTCACAGCTACTTTAGTCGCTCTTCCCACAAAGGTGTAGCAACCCTCTTAGAACCCATCTATGCACCTGCTGGGGCTCCTTTTTCCTAAGTTCTCCTTCAAGGTGAACCTTTCATGGCTTTGGGGAGAGGGGCTATGAGGGTGGTGAAGAAAGCATGATCGTGTGTTGGGGAAGGTGGGGATGGGCCCCCAGTTACTCCCTGAGCTTCCTACCCCAAAATTTTTATGTTCTTTCTGGCCTCCTTGGGTAGACCTTGGAGCATATAAAGGCTGCCAGGCATCCCATTCTCCTCCCCAACTACTCCATTCTACTAAGTAAGGCAGAGGGCCTGTAAAAACAGACCTGATGATGTCCTTTTCTCTTCTGATCTGAGCTGTTCTTGAATTAGAATAGCCAACAGCCCTATGAGACCAAATCAACCCAGCCTTGGATCTCCTAGATTCTTCATCCCTTTGCTATCAGATATGCTTAAACTCCACCCCACAGTCCAGTTTACCAGAGGCAAAAATTATCAATGCAGAATTCCACTCCTTCCCTCTCCCATTTATAACCTCAGACGCTAGTGTTTTCACCTGGCTGGGTATCTGGTATCAAATAAACTAATCTGTAGTAAAGCATTAGATATTACCTCCTCTAAGATAGCTAACATTTTAAAAGGAAACTGCAGAGGGCAATGGTCAACCCCACAGAGAGGCTCAAATGATGAAATATATAAGGAAATGGTAAATTCACAGAGACATAAGATAATAGTGACTCTCAGTATCTTACTATTTAAGTGACCATTCTTTTCACTCCTAGACATGGGCCACTTGACTTCATTTTCCATTCAAAGTGGGGTAAGGATGAGTGCAAAGGCCCAGAATACAAGCAACTGGCCCTAAACCACACTATCTGAACAAAGGCTGTTTGAGGCTTGTGTACAACCACCCCATCACTGCCCCCCTCCAGCAGCATCTCATCAAGAACTGTCAGTGCTATGGTGCTTGATCTTATCCTTACACCCACCTCGGCCTAGCATCACTGATGAGAAAACTGAAGCCCAAACAAGTGCCAGGCTGATTCTAGAACTCCTTCCTGTCACTCCCAAGGAAAGCTGTCCCATTTATTGGAGCTTCCCTTAGGGTGTTTGAGGGAAGAGAATGTTAGACCAGGGGTGGAAAGGGTTAAAATCAAATGACCAGAAAATCAACCCATACCCAGGATCCAAACAGGAGCCAGGACCTGCCACCCAGACCTGCTGGATCTTATTGAAGTTTGCAGGGTCTTACCTCTCATTCACGGTGCATTGTTTTCTTTTGTGTTTTACAATTTTTAATTTGTGCATTCATCTGCTTCTGTGGGGACTTACCTGGGCAGTAATCCTTGAGAGCCCGGGTTGCGGGCATGTTCCTTCAGAGCAGTTTTGTGTTTGTGTCTGCTAAGCACTCCAGAAGTATCAACTGATAGAGACCAGTCTTTATGTTAATCTCTTGGCCTGAGGTTCATGCAGGTGTTGTGGGCCCAAACTCCAAAACTCAAAGAATTATAAATCCTCATAGTAAACTCCCCTATTCCAACGAGGGCCAGGTTAAGACAGATAAGCAATAAGCCTCCCTCTCCCTACCTTCTGGAGTTAGTCACAGAACATCGTATGCCTTCATTTTTTTTGTTTGTTTGTTTCAATTCCCTTGTTTTTCATCTAGGTTTACTTTCTTGTAATCTCAACTAAGCATTTCATAAGATTTCTTTTGTGAAGCATTCCAGGTATTCATTAGCAGGAAGGTCTTTGAGTTATCTAGTCCACAATATTGCTGAACACTAAAGCCAGAAGATGTTGTTTCTTCTATTAAAATATTTCCCACATTTGTCCTCTCTGTGCTTATTGCCAACACCTTGGTCTAAGTCACCCCCTGCACCACCCCCACCTTGGCTATAACAGTCACTTAAAATCACATAACATTGTATTTGGGAGGAGTTTATGAGAACAACCTTCCAGGCCCCTCACTGTACAGAAAAGGAAACTGAGGCCCAGGAGATTTGGGGATTTTCTTAAGGACACACAGATAATGAGAGATTCAAATGGGCCTTACACCTGGGTTTTCCCATAGCCTACCATGTGCTAGGTCAGTAGTTTCTAACTTTTTTCCTTTCCAGTGCACCTGAGGAATTCCACACACACATCAGTAAAGAAGCTCACTAAAGTCCTGTTCTCACACAGGAAAGACATGGAAGAGTAGTAGGAGGTGGGATATGGGGGAAGAGCTTGGCAAAACCCAGAATGTCTACTGTTTCCTGTCCCTTCACTCCAACCCCTGTTCCCTGTTTGAGACAAGCCAAGCTACACCGAGCTTCCTGTGGTATCTCTGCCTCCATTCTTCCCTTCTCCCCCATTCTTTCTCCCCTCCATTCTACATTTCACAGCTCTACCAATGTAAATTCTCTAAAGCACCATTTGTGGCACATTTCTGTTTTATCCTAAATTGACTTCCTACAAAGAATACATATTTTTCATCCTTGCAGTTAAAGCCCTATGTATCTAACCCAAACTCATCTTCCAACTTCCTCCTAATGTCTCCTTCATGCTCCTCCCTCCCCTCTTATCCCCACTGCTTATCCAAATTCTCCCACCTCAACTAGAGCCTGAACTCCTTCAAGGGCAGAGCTCTTGTCTGATCGACTTTTGTGGTCCCCAAATCACCAACCATACTGCCCAGCAACTTTAGTATTTAATTATTGTATGGATTGGTTGGCTAAAAAAAAGGAGGCAAATGGGGAAAGAGAAGGGGAAATGAGGAAGGAAGGTAGTTGGCTGGAGAGCATGAAACTAGGAAAGAGATGATGAGAGAGGAAGAAAGATCAGGAAAGAGAAAACAGAAGAAGCAGGATTGAGGCTCTTTTCTGAGCCATAGGGTCCTTGAGTGGGACCACAGCTAGTCTGGGCTCTTTTCAGTTCTTGCTGAGGCCATGATTCTCTGACTTCGCTCTGGGACCCCAGATGAGTCTGTTGCTCAGCTCCCCCACTCTCTTTCTGTTTCTCTGGCCCACATGGACTGGGATAGAGTTTAACATTTTTAGAACTGTGGTTCCCATAACAACCAAGCAGGAACTGTGAAATGTAGCATGGGCACACATGCGCGCATGATCACATGGATGCATACAAGTAAACCCATATATGTGCGCACAAAACTCACACATACAAGAATGCATGCATACACATATGCCTGCCATCACACATGCACACATTTATACATGCACACACATGGATGCACTCACACATATACATGTACATAGGCACACATGCATGCACACCCACATCTGCACATATGAGCACATGCATATAGATGCACACATACACATGCATGCCCAAAATTATGTACACACATGTACAGGAAGCACAGAAGAAGGATAGACAAACATTACAACAGCAAAGGTGGAGACAAGACATATATGGTATCTTTCCTGTCTGCAAAAGCAGATGGATTTAATGAGTGTGCACTCTGGCAGAAGGCTCAGTGGTCTTAATACAGCAAAGGGGTGGCAGGAGAGCCCTGTGGTTTAATATAGATTTTGGAGTTCAGTGACTTGGGTTCAAATCAAGACTGTGCCATTTTTTGAGCTCTGAACTTCTCCATCTGTAAGCTGGGGATAATAATTATACCTACTCCGTAAGTTTATTAGGAAGATTAAATGATATACATTAAAATGTTTAGCATGACACTTGGTACTCGGTTAACAGGACCTACTATCATCTAGATCTTAGAACTGATTTTTCCTTCACTTAATCTAAAAGACTTCCTGGAGGAGGAAAGAAATTCAGAAGATACGGAAAGGAAAAGAAGATGCCTAAAAGGAGGAGGGGGGCAGTTTGACCTGATTAGCCACTGTTCGACCTTTGTTCTTATTAAACTTGCCTCTCCCCAAAAGCCATCTGAAAAGTCCATAAAGTATCCTTCCTAATACTGAATGCCCTAACATGGCTGCCTTTGCAGGAGTAGGGTAGGCTCAAGGAAAGTTCCCATCAGCCCAAAACATACTGGAGAATCCTGGGGCTATGCTGGATTCCTGCTCACTGCAGCAGGATTGCCCCTCACAGCCCTCTGCACAACCCTGTCCAAGCTGGTCTCTGTGTCTTTGCCCAAGCTCTACCTCCAGCCTGAAATGCCTTATCTCCTTTTCAAACCCCATCACCACCCGTGGATGGCCTCCAAACTATAATGTTCTTGCCTCACCAACTGATGGCCTTAAGGCAACTGGGCACTCTAGGTGCTCCAGTCCACACAACATGCCAGGCTGGCTTCTCTCCTGGCCAAACTCAAAGTGGGGATGGATGAGTGGGAACTAGGGCCACGGAAGCCACTGCCCCCTTTTCTCTTCCTCTTGGTCTGGGATGGGACTTGTGTCGAGGACACTTGCTCCTAGAGAGTGTCCTCAATGGTACTGTTGGGTCCCGGGCCACATGGGAGCCTGGCTGCAGCCATCCCTCAGCTCTCCTGGTTACACTGGGATGCCTCCCCTCAGGAGGTCTCCGCAGCGACCACGCGTCACACCAGAGGGAGGTCGCTGAGGGCACGACCCAGGGGCAATGCCCACGAGGTCGCTAAGGGACCATGGCACATGGCCCAGAAGCACACCCGTCACCCCGGGATTTGCCCGTGTGGGAGCAGGCCCAAGCCAGCGTGGGAGGATTAGGGTGGAGAGGCTCGGATTTGGCGACGGTCCCTAAAGGTGGGCAGTAGAAGCCACAGCCAGAGGTACCCAGGGTGGGGAGTGTGCGCTGGGCGGTGCCGGCAGCCGAGCAGACAAGGATCCGGGAGGAACGCCGCGCAAGCGGTCTCTGCACCCTCTGGGCGGCGCCGCGGACCCCTCCCCCATCGAAGCCACCTTCCGCGGAAAACGTGGGGTCCCCGCGCAGCCGCTGCGGTCCGCATCTGCCGATCCCCAGCTCGCAGGAGAGACCGCCCCGGAGGAGGGGCCGGCTCGCCCCACCTCCTCGCTGCCTCCCTCCCCCTTCCCTTCTTTTCCTTGGGCCGCGCGCCCCCTCCTCCCTCCTGCTCCTCCATCCTGCCCCCCACCCGGGTTGCGCGCCCCTCCCGCTGCGACTGGCTGGGAGGCTCGGCCCCCCGCCCCGGGAGGGAGGCGGGGGCCCCAGCCGCGGCGGCCACCCGAGGCTGCGGAGTGGAACGGGATCCGAGGCCCCGAGGCGGCCCTGCGTTGGACCAGGCACCCGGGGGCCGTCTCCGCACCCCCAGCTGAGGGCCGTGGGGCCTCGCTTCGCTGTGGGGTGGAGGAGGTAAGGGCGAGTCGCGGGCGAGCTGTGGGACTGCTCCTGAGAGGGAAGACAGGGAGGACCTGAACCGCCTCCTCCTCACTGCCTTCCTGCTCCCTCACCGCCCTCCGGAGGCCCGCGAGGCCGCCCAACCGGGAGGGATTCTGGGCAGAGCAGGCCAGATGCAGGGAAGGGGTTAATTTAAGGCATTAAAATCCGAACAATTTGAGACCAGGCTGCCCCTCCCCCCCTTTCGCCTCCTGGTCCCTGAGCCAGGTTGGGGAGCGGGGACCGGCTCCAGGACCCCATCCAGACTGGGGTCAGGAGCCAGAGGGAAGGAGAAGGGGGAGTGCCCCCAAAACCCAGCCCTCCCTACCTGCATCTGAAGGAGATGTGGGGGAAGGGCGTGGTGTTGGGCCCTTCCAGGGCACCTGTGCGGGTGTCAGTGGGTGGGCAGGTTTGGGTGTCCCTGTGCACGTTGGCGTGCACGTGTGGTAGTCTGGATGGTCTGGAGGTGTGCATGTGTGTGCACACACGTTTCGGAGTGCCTGCCCTGGTGGCTGTGCCCATAGTCCCCGGGTGTGTGTGCACCCACTGCATTGATGCATGTGCCTGCGTGTGTGGACTGGGGCCTGCTCTCTCCTAGGCAGAGGAGTCTGCAGAGGGGCCCAGATGGTTTTCTGGGTGTGGGATCCAGGTGCTAGAGGCTGTGAGTGTGACCTTGGGAGGTGTGTGCATGTTTGCTGGAGAGTGAGGGGGAGGCATAGAACAGAAAAGACAGTGTCAGGCTTCCAGGAGGCAGAAGACTGGATGTGCTGACCCCTGTGGGTCTTTACCAAGTTGGAGTGACTGCTGTGGGAGGTACACAGGTTGGGGTCACAGCCCCAGGTGTGCAGAGCCAGGGCCCCAGCCTTCTTGGGGTGGGTGGGTCAGTGGGATTTAGAGAGGCAAGGGACATTTCTTTATTCCTCACCCACAGGGATATAATGGAATTGGAATCAAAATATCTCATTTCCAGGGCCAGGGAAGAGAGAACAGAGCTCAACTCAGCCCAGCCTTTATGGAGGGAGGGGGGAGGAGGCAGAGGAAAGAAGCTGATATCAGGGGACACCTCCAGCTGCCTCCCAGTCCTTAAAATACTTCCTCCACTGCCAACAGATGCCTCCTGAAAGCACTGAGCTTAGTTTCATTTCTTTGGCTGGTAAACCCATCTACTAATGCTCAAACCTTCCTCCCCACTCTCTGTAATTTCCACTTTCTCTGTTCCCTTCCTACTTGTGGGTTTCCCATAGAAAAAGGAGTAAGAGCTCTTGGGCCCTGAAGGCCTACTGGGAGGGAGAGGACAGACCACACGCCTGGGGGGCATGGGGGGAGGGCCCAGAGCTGAGACCTTCAAAACAAACAGTTAACTTCTTAATTTTTGTGTGATCTGAATTTAAAAGAGAAAGAGACAGGCAGAGAGACAGAGAGACAGGGAGTCTGGGAATATCCACACACTTGTTTTTGGATTTAGAGATATCTAGCTTGGGTTTTCTCTTTGCTTTGGATATATGTGAAGCAGGAAGGGGATGATGGGTGTTGAAAGGTAATTGCATCCTGCCTGTGAATTCTCTGGACCTTCCTCCCTTTCTGGTGGCCCACCATACCCTTCATTCATTCAACAAATATTGAGTGCTACTGTGGGCCAACCTCTGAATACTTCAGTGTCGGTGCTATATTCCACTCCCAGTCAGAAGGGGCAGAATGTGGAGACTAAGAATATGGATTTTGAAGTCAGTCAAGAAGCACTGGATTCAAATCCTACCTTCTCACTGTTTGAGTTTTGCACTGGTGTATAACATACCATCCCAGAACTTAGGGGCTTAAAACAACAGTGACTTATTATTATTTCTCATAGTCTGTAGGTCGGTGTGGCAGTGGCCTCTGCTGGTCTCACATGGATCAGTCAGCTGAGAGACTGGCTGGAGAGGAATATCAAAGATTGTCTCCCTCCCTCCAGGGTCTCCCCACACATGGCACCTAACCATTCAGTAGTCTAACTGAAGTTTCTTAAGTGGTAGCTGGATCCCAAGAGCGAGTACTCAAAGAGGAACAAGTCCTAAGGTATAATGGCTTGTCAAGCAAACCTGGAGCAGGTTTGCTAATGTCCCATTGGCCAAGGCAAGCCACATGGCCAACCCCTGAGTCACTGTGGGAGGGTCTACGTAAAGGTAAGAAAACCAGGAGGCAAGGTTCATTGGGGGCCACGGGGCAACAGTCTGATCCAGCCTCTTACTAGCCTTGGGCAAGTGATTTGGCCCCTCTGAGCCTCAAAATGGAGATGATACCACCTACCTGACAGCTCTGTCAAAAGGACTAAATGAGAAGCAGGGTGTCTGACCAGAATCATTAGTAGATAAATGTTTATTGTTTTGTTATTAGACTGTAAGCACCCTGAGGGCACAACTGCCTCATTTGTGTTTGGGTCCCCAAAGCCTGGCATGGGCCCTGTGCTTGACATCTTTCTGCTGGGGGGATAAGACAGAGTGAAGAACCAGCCCCAAACCTCAAACCTTAGCCAGCGTGACAGTAGCAAGAAGACCCAGTGGGTAATTAGCAGAGCCAAGGCAGCACCTGGTATTCCAGGTGATTTGGGGATTGATTTAATTGTAACCAAATTCACCAGTTCCAAGATGAGGGATGGTGGAAACTGCTTTGGTTACATGAAGTTAATCAATTCACCCATTATTCAGCGTGATTCCTATAGCAATATAGTGATGTCTGCTATATGCAGGGAAGGTGTGAGGATGAGCCAGTGGCTTTGTCCCTGCCCTCCCATGTGTGGGTAGGGTGGGGTCTGACGTTACAATCCCAGTGTGTGCCATCCATGAAGAGCTATGGTAGGAGTGTGGTTCATGCTGTTAGGTGATCTGAGCTTGAAGGATGGGGTGATCAGGGAAGGCTGTATGGAAAATGTGACATTTGAACTGGGCCTGAAGAATTCACCAATTGGAGAAGGAAGAGCCAAGGCTTGGGGATGTGGGAGCACATGGCACTTCCCAGTGGAGGTCAGCCCTTAGAGCTTACTGAGGATGCACATGGGAAGCAGTAGCAAAGCTGGAGATGGCCAAGATTGAGTGCTGCTTAGATGGTGGCAGCTTTGAGGACAGGAAGCCAGAGTGGACTGTATCTCTCAGAAGATGGTCAGCCTTCAGATATTGTTTTTTTAGAAGAGTATCATGACTGGGTCTGTATTTGCAGAAAACTTTAGAAGCTGTGCAAATTCAAAGCTGGAGGAGCTAGAGACTCCAGTTAGAGATAAAAGGGGGATTTATGTTTGAACTGGGACAGAGGCTGCAGGAAAAGCAAGAAGTGAACAAAGTTAGGAAATAGTTATGAGGTAGTATTGGCAAAAATCAGTGATTGATGAAATATGGGGTGAGAGGGACACTGAAAATTCAGAAATGCCTTGGAGGTTGCTAGCTAGGTTTCTGAGCAGATCATAACAACAGCTGAGGTGGGAAACATGAGAAAGATGCAGGTGTGGAGGTGGGGAAATGTGAGTTCAGTATTGGCCATTTTAAGCTTTGAGCCACCAACATGGAATACCTTTCCCTCTCTACTGACTGCTTCTGAGAAGCATTAAAAAAAAAGGTTATAAATTTCAGGTCTAAGGCATTATTATGTAATCCATGCCTCAGCCCAGTGGAAGTTGATACAGTAGTAGAATTATGTTATCTCTAAGAAGCATTTACATACGTTCAGGCCTCTCCCATTTTACAAACATTTCTAGATTTTCCCATGCTGCCTCCTCCGTTCACATTTGAGCTTCTTATGTCCACTCTACTCACATCTGTACCTCACTCACTTCTCCATCTACATTGGTCGGGCTCAGCAAAGCAGCCCTTTCTAAGTCACCAGTGGACCCTTTCCAACCTTACTCTTACTTGAGTTGTCAACATTATTTACACTGTTTACAATTTCCTCCTTGACATCCTCTCCTCTCTAAAGCTTCCTCCACACCAGCCTTTCCATTTCTGCTCCTGGCTCTTCTCCCTTCCCTGACTCTTCCAAGGGTCCTTCTTTACTTCCCTTTCTCATTACTCTCTCCCTGGGTTTGCTCATCTACTTTCAGTTTTAGGTTTAAGTTGCCAAAATGGCATTTTTGGCTGCATGTTGTAAACTATGTTGTGAAATATCTCTACTTCCATGGCTCACTGGACCCTCAAATGCTTGAAATCTACAATCAACTCATTATCTCTTCCCCAAACCTGTCCTCCTTCATTTTCCCTTCTTACTGAGCCTCATCCCTATCCACCCAGTTGCTCAAAACCCAAACCCAAGCCTTAGCCTTGGTGCCTTCCTTTCTCACCTATCAGTCATTGTCAACAAGACTTCTTGATTTTCTTTCCTTAATTTTACCCATACAGATCCTTCTCTCCACTCATACCCCTTCAGGTGGTGCCAAGGTATGGTCAGCAGTTTCCATCTCCAGCGTCCAAGTGGTTTTCTGACCTTGACCTTTTGTATCCATTCTCTCAAGTGTAAATTTTGCTTATGTTCCTCCTTGTTTAAAATTTTCCAGGGGCTCTTGGGTGCCCAAGTGGAAAATTCATGCACCATTGCTTCATGAGCTGACCTCCTACCCCATCTTGTCTCTGCTTTTCTCTCCTAATCTCCTCCCTGAGAACTGTGCCACCCTGAAATCCTTACCATTCATTAATTCTACAAATACCTATCACGTGCCAAGCCCTGTTCTAACTGTTGGAGATTATACCAGTGATGAGGCAGACAATGTCTTCTACCCTCATGGAGCGTAAGTGTTAGTTCCCTGAAGGTAGCACACTCTTCATCACTTCCTTGCCTAGTGTACGGAATGCTTGGAATGGCTTTCTTCCCCTCATCTAACCTCACAATTGCTCTTCCTCACCTGACAAACCTTCGCTCTTCAAGAGTCAATCTAGATGCTACCACCTTGGTTGCTTACCCAATTCCAAGCAAGGTTAAGTGTAGCATCCCATCCCTGCCTCTTGTATAGCATTTATCTCATGACCCTAATGATCCAATGCTTCTACCCCAGCAGAACACAAGCTGCTTGAAAGTAAAGGCTGGATCTTGTTTATCTATGAATCCTCAACTAGCACAACACCTGGCATAAGTTCATGGCATAGGGTAAGGACTCAGCAAATGTATGCTGAATGAATTCATGTTTGAATAGAGCCTGGAGAAGAGTCTAAGCTAGGGAGAGTATTAGAACTCTTGATTGCAAGATTCAGAAATACATTTAGCACTGTTTTAAGCAAAAAAAAAAAGGGGGGGGGGTTCTTATATTTACTAATTCACATAGGAAGGGGGAGCAAGTGGGTTTTAGACGAACAGCCAGGTTCTTAAAAACATGGGAGTGAGTACTCTCTCTAGTTTAGAGTGTTGCCAATTTTCCCCACTATGCCTGAGCTTTCTCCATGTGGGGAGTGAAGGTAGCACAAGGCCACAGACAGTTTCGTTATCCTAGCAAGTGATGCCAGAGGGATAACAGGGCTCCTCAAGCTTCCATATAAACTCCCAGTGAAGGACTCTGACTGACCCTGCTTGAGGAACATGTTCATCCCTGGGTCAATCATTGTAGCCAAGGATGGGGATACTCTGATTGGACAGGCCTGGGTCACGTTCATGTATCTACCCTGCAGGGTCCTGGGGTTGGCAGCCCCACCAGAACACATGGAATAGGCAGGAGAACTCACCAAAGAAAGGATGAGATGTTGCTATTACTTAGAAGATAAAGGGGCCTTGCTCAGCAGATAATAATGTCTGCAGCAGGAATCGTCAATGACCATGTGGCAAAGTCAAACTGTGAGAGTGTGACAATAGACAGGAGTGAGAGATGGCATATTTTGGGATGGCTGATCTTGTTTGAGGAGATGAGACGCACACCTGAAAGCCTTAAAAAAATTAAAATAAAGATAGTGCCTCTGATTGGTTCATTCTGTAGAATCCCTCTACCCAAACCAAAGGTGAACCTTGAGCTGAACCTGAAAGAAAGTAGAATTGAGATAGGCATTTCCAACAGGGGAAAGAGCATGAAAAAGTCCTGGGAATGGCAAGGAGGCAGGGCTAGGCTGAAAAAGGAGGCAGGTCTTAGGGCTGCTGCAGTTGCTGCTTTTGGAAGACTGGAACACAGAGAAAAATCTGACTGTTCTGCTGTGGTCCTCATAGTATAGCATTGTGATAGGATTTGAGTGGACAACACTTATATTTTCTTTTTTCCTCCTCTCTCTCCTTCCTCTGCTTCAATTGCCTTCTTGCCTGCATTCAGGCAAAGCTTCGTGGTCCTGCCAAGAAGGTGCAGAAAGCTAGGCAAAAATATTCCCGAGAATGATTCCTAGTCATTCTTCAGCCCCAGCACATGGAAGGAAACTGTGGGTCAGGCTGGCCTGGGGTAAGGAGCCACCTGGACCCCCAAAGTCCCTTCCCTACTCTACCTTGCACATCCACACACAGACCTGCATCCCACTCCAACCCCTTCCCCTGCTCTCTTGGAGCAAGGATAGCAGGGTGCTGCACAGGTGAAGGGTGCTGCAAAAGGGCATTTGGGCATGGGGCGTAAGAAGGCTGGCAACTTCTAAGGTCCTAAAAGGTGCCCACCATAAGAGGAACCAGCACTTCACTAGGATGACAGGTACACTCAGGTGTCCTGAAACCTTGGCTGACCTTACATTACAGAGTAACCCTGTACTAGTACAGGTGCTTGTGTGAACTGAATTCTATTTATATCATCTTTGGTCACTTTGCCAACTTTTTCAGTTTTGTCCACAGTTATTAGTCTATTCACGTTCTCTATTTCTTCTTGAATCAATTTATGTAATTTATATTTTCCTAGGAAAGCATTCAGTGCATCCAGATTTTCAAAAATTGGGGCCAAGAGTTGTACATGGTAGTATTTTAGACATTTAAAAAAAGCTTCTCTGTGTCAAGGTTTATATCCCTTTTCTCAATCATATTGCTGGGTATTTGTTTTCTTTCTTTCCCTCCGTGAATAGATTTTCCAGAGCATTGTTTACTTTGTTAGTCATTTCAAAGAACCATCTTTTAGATTTACTTTTCAACTCTACTCTTTGGGTTTTAATAAACACAAAGGATGGCCATGTTGGAACGATTACTAAATATTTATTTAATAAAAAGAAAAAAATAAAGTTAAATCCCTGTCTCATACATAGAAAAGTATTTATGGATGAGATTATATGATATCTAGGATTTGCTCAAGATTTTCCAGGGACTAGGGTGGGGGGCTTGGGGTTGTGTGGTGTGAAGCATGAGAGCAGTGTACATGTGAAAGAAAATTGGCCATAAGTTGATAATTGTTTAATTGTTGAAGCTGGCTATAGGAACAGAAGTTCAATCATAATATTCACTCTATTTTCAAATAAGTGTGAAAATTTCCATAATGAAGACTTTGTTTTTAAATCCCTGTCTTACTGTGCACACCAAAATTTCTAGTGGGTTGGAAATTAAAATATATAAAGGGGAAGTACCAAAAGTACACAAAGTACTGCAGACAAACATATGTAGCTGTTTATATAATCTCTGATTAGTGGCAGACTTTCTAAGCCTGACAACAAAATCAGACATCACTCAGAAGATCGATAAATTTTACTGAAGCAAACTTTACAACTTTAGCATATCAATAAAGACCATAAACAGAATTAAAAGCCAGTCAACAAATTTAAGAAAAATATCTGCAATATATAAATGAAAAACAAAGGATCAATACTGAAAAAAGCCTTTGCAAAACAATGAGAAAATATGAACACTCAGTATAAAAATAAAGCAGTGCAAAGGTAAGTCACCACAAAGATGCAAATGATGGATAAATGTTTGCGAAAATGTCTAACCATAGTAATCAAAGAAAGGCAGGTGAAACAGCCTGGGCGTTATTTGCCTTCCAGTTGGCACCAGTACACTGAGGCCACGTCTGAGGCCAAGGAGTATGGGTGCAGTTGATGGACAGTGGGCACCACTGAGGGAGTCTGAGCTGGAATCATTTGCAAAAAGAGGGCTCTCGTGCCTAAAGGAAGATGGAACAGAGCCGTGAGGCAGAATGTGGAGCCAGCAACCCAGGTGTGGGGAGGCAATGGCCCAGAAGAGCACGAAGCATAAGAGAAAAAAATAGTTCTGCTAAAGTATTCTGAAGGCAAAATCCTCAGGCCTTGCTGGTCAACACAGAGAGAAACTCCAGATGGCCAGTGATGTTGTGTGGCAGGGAGGTTAGCAGCCCCAGTGAAAGAAACAGGGATGCTGGGAGGGGGTGTGAGTGAGAGGAAGTCCAGGATTTATTTTTTGACACTGGGTCCTTGTGTTAATCAAGCTTCTCATTTGCTTGTGACTGGCAACAGACTCAAAGGATTTACGCAACAAAAAGCATTTGCTGCCTCGTATAACTGAGAAGTCCTGGGTTATAGCTTAAGGCACATCTGGATCTGGGTACTCAAATGGTATCACTTCTTCTTCTGTTGTGCTTCAAGAGCACATCCCACCTGCCTAGCACACATCCTAGGGTGGCAGGCACTGGCCCAGACAAGGGGTGACATGCCCATCAGGGAACCAAAGACGGAGGTTGTTTGCCCAAACCAAACAACATAGGTTGAAAGTCAGGGGAATCTAAAGGAAAACCAGGGATCTCTACACAGAAATGGACTGATGCCAGGCAGCAATATCATCCAATACCCACTACAGTTCACCTCTTTGCTCCCTGAGAGCTACACATACCTACCCCCTTCCTTCCATTTCACATATAGCAATTATCGCCCCCAATATTAAAGCACATTAAATCCCATCTCCAGAGGGAGGCGTTCCAGGTCCCCACCCAGTTACCACACCCAGCCCCAAGCCTGAGATCTCAGAATTAGTATGACTGATCTGCTCTTTGATTAGGTGCTAAGCTAGACCCTCTTAGTCTTTTGGTTATGACCAGATTACAGTGATGGAGGAAAAGTAGGATAACTGAAAAAATAAAACCCAAAGGTGTGAACCCCTTAATTATGGTGCCTGGTGTTCAGTGATAAACCCCTTTTATTAGGCTCGTTTTTTCCTAATATATTATGACTGCCATTCCACGTCCATAGAAATAAATATTTATTTGTCCATTCTTTAAAAAAAAAAAAACCTCCAAAATTGAAGAGGGAAGGTAGGGAAAAAGCCTCAGAGGTCACAGGTACGTATCATAGACCAGATCCTGCTGAACAAAATGCCCAGGGAAGGACCCTGCAGTGATCCTCCCACATGTGTCACCCAGGACGATGGACAAAGGAGACTCCCGAAGGGCAGAGTGGTCGGGTGAGTCTGGTTGGGTGAGTGTGAAGGGCCACTGAGGGGCACCTCCTACTGGTGTGGGTTCTGGCGAGGCCCAGGGATGGAGTAACCCCTGGTCTTTGTTTTCCAGGTTTAGGTTTCTTTCCTGGCAATATAATTCCCTTAATCATTAGAAGCTTTCAGTCAATTTACATTTGGTCACTGAAAAGTTGTAATTCTTGTATCAAGGGGTGGCTTGGGGGCAGGAGGAAGGGTCATCTCTTAGCAACAGGCTTCCACCCACCTCCCAGGAGCCTTTAGCTCTGTGGCCTCTCACTGGTCCCCTGTCGCGAAGTAATGCACACCCATAGTCTTGGATGGGGAGACAGAGCTCCCTGGGCCCTACCCCTCAAGCTGCATCCCAGCAGAAGGCTTTTATAATAGAGGCCACTGGGAAGGTACAGCAGGAGGGGTTGGTGGGGGCTGCTGAGGAGTCAGGCGCCTGTTAGGCCCCAAGCTTATCTCCCTCTGTGTTTCCAGCCTCCTAGTCCTTGCTTGAGCTGACTTTAGCTTGGAGCAGAGATCTGGCTCTTAATTACCTGGCCCTATTGGGTTACTGGCCTCAGGCAGAAAGGGCCTCTCTAGACAAAGCCAGAGCTTCTTCCTCTCTGCTCTCAGATGGGCGCCTACAGCCAGAGTCTCCTTCTTGTAGGACACTACTGAAGGTCATGAAAAGTCCATACCCCAATATTCCTGCATTTTTTCTACAAGTCCCCTAAAGTTCCAGCCCTGGTAGGTACATGGTCTGAACACTGGAGGCAGTGGGAGACAGTTTAATCACTTGCTTTGCTGCTGAAGACAGGGTTCACCCATCTCAGGACTCTAATCGGCCAGACCTATGTCACATTTTTACCCCTGGAGCCAGGAGTGGACCCTGGCTGATGTGGACTGAGAAAGCAGGGAAGGAAGGATGGTTCTCCAAGGTCAAAGCAGGATGCTGTCACCAGGAGCAGGTGCCAGGCTGGCAAAGGGAGCAGCTGTCCCACCCATCCATCCACGTGGAATGAGTAGAAGGCAAATGGAACTGAGGAGTAGGTAAGGATGAAGAGACAGCGCTGGAGTCATGGGCTTAGAGCTGTGAGTGGACAGACTGCCTGAAGAGAGGACTGAGGCAGAGGAGGCATGAAGGCAGACTCAGTGAAGACCACCATCAGGAGACAGGAATTTTGGGGAGAACCAAGAGGAGAACCTAAAACGAGGCAGCATCACAGCACCCTGTGAAGATGGAGGGGTCAAAAGTGTCAACCAAGGGACAAAGTGGGCGAAGACCTTAGATGGCAACTGGATGGCTGATGAACAGGTAATCTGTGACCCCAAGGTCACAGTAGAGAGTGAAGTCCAGTGGCAGCTGTTAGGAAGAGGAGGGCAGTGAGGACCGGTGTAGAGAGCCCTCAAGGCAGGAGAAGGGAGGCTGGAAGTCAAAGATGGGAGGGCTGGACAGCAGGGGTTGGGGGTTGATGAGGGATGGGAAGGCCTGGGTGGGTTGGTGGCTTGTGCCAAAAGGGGTCTGGGGAGGATAGATAATGAGCCCTTGGGGCAAAGGGCAGGGTAGGGACATTTATTGGTGAACCACATATCGAAGAGATCAGAGAAAAGGATCTAGGTCCCTGAAGTGGCAGGGATGGGAGGGTGTGGTGCAGAAGCAGGGACAAGGCAAGCAGTGACACATGCACAGAGGTCATGGCAGGGGTGGGTGGGGTGGCATCTTAATTACAACATGGTACCAATAGTCCAGGCTGTGATGGATGTGGTTTGCATCAGATGGAAATAAGCATCCTCTTTTTAAGGATTTCTTTTGAGGTGTAACAAATATCCAGTCAGATACCATGTAATGTACTAACTTAAGCGTAATACTATATAGTGCACTAACTTAAGTGTACAGCCTGATGACTGTTTACATATGCATCCACCTGTATAACTCACTCAGGTCAAGATACAGAACATCCTCAGCATTGCCCCTTCCCAGTCCCATAGCCCCCAGGGGTAAACTATTCTGACTCTTGTCATCATCAGTTTTGGGTGCTGGAATCCTATATACACTCTTTGGTCAGGCAGCTTTCATGCAACCTAATATTAAATGGATTCATCCATGTTGTGGCATGTACCTTTTCTTATTACTGAGTAGAATTCTATTATAAATCTACCACTATTTATCCATTCTCCCATTGCTTCCAGGTTGGAACTATTATAAGTAGAACTAATGCTTCTTTTTAAGAAATCTTACTCTCGCACATGTATAGGCCCTCGCTGAGGTACCTGAACAGACCAGTCCCCTATGGGAGGTCAGACCTTTGGTCTCCCCTAATTCCTCCACTCTGAGCACGTGTTTCCTGGAAGGTCAATATCCTCACCGCAGACAGGGACGGGGGCTTGTGGGGGAAGCCGCGACCCCACCCTCCTAAACTGATCCTCTCTCTTCCAGCCTCCTCGCCCCCGGCCGCGGGCTCCCTGAGCCTTCCCGGCCCCACAGTGGGGCTCCCCGGCGGCCCCACATGAGCGCGCCCGGCTGACCGGAGGGGCGGCCGCCGTGGAGCCCGGGCGCCGAGAGGGCGGCGGGGCCATGGCCTCGCTGGACCTGCCCTACCGCTGCCCGCGCTGCGGGGAGCACAAGCGCTTCCGGAGCCTGTCGTCGCTGCGCGCTCACCTGGAGTACAGCCACACGTACGAGACGCTCTACATCCTCTCCAAGACCAACAGCATCTGCGACGGCACGGCCGCGGCCGCCTCCGGCTTCCCGCTGGCGCCCGAGCCCGCCGCCCTGCTGGCGGTGCCTGGCGCCCGGCGCGAGGTCTTCGAAAGCACGTCCTTCCAGGGCAAGGAGCAGGTGGCGGGGCCGTCGGCCGCAGCGCCTCACCTGCTGCACCACCACCACCACCACGCGCCCCTCGCCCACTTCCCCGGCGACCTGGTGCCCGCCGGCCTACCCTGTGAGGAGCTGGCCGAGCCGGGCCTCGTGCCCGCCGCCGCGCGCTACGCGCTGCGTGAGATCGAGATCCCGCTGGGGGAGCTGTTCGCGCGCAAATCCGTGGCGTCCTCGGCGTGCTCGACGCCGCCGCCCGGGCCCGGGCCCGGCCCTTGTTCCGGGCCCGCCTCCGCCTCGCCCGCGTCCCCGTCTCCCGCCGACGTGGCGTACGAGGAGGGCCTGGCGCGCCTCAAGATCCGCGCGCTGGAGAAGCTGGAAGTGGACCGGCGGCTGGAGCGGCTGAGCGAGGAGGTGGAGCAGAAGATCGCGGGCCAGGTGGGCCGGCTCCAGGCGGAGCTGGAGCGCAAGGCCGCGGAGTTGGAGACGGCGCGACAGGAGAGCGCGCGGCTCGGAAGGGAGAAGGAGGAGCTGGAGGAGCGCGCTTCTGAGCTCTCGCGCCAGGTGGACGTGAGCGTGGAGCTGCTGGCCTCGCTCAAGCAGGACCTGGTGCACAAAGAGCAGGAGCTCAGCCGCAAGCAGCAGTGAGTGGGGCCGCCGGGCCTTGGGGGTGGCCCGTGAGTGTTTCTGAGTGAGCGTCCGTGCCTGTCACTGTGCCACCCCCACCGTGAGCGGGGCTGCGTGTGGCAGTGAGTGGGTATGTCTGTATCTGAGACCAGGGCTTTGGAATATGGGAGCTGTGGCGGTGAGGTTGTAATGAAGGTGTGTGCTAAGCGAAGTGAGCCTGTGAGTCTGTGGCAGTCGGGGAAGACTGTTTCTTTTCCTTTGCTGTCATCCCAGCCAAAGACAACCCCTGCGTTTGTGCACCAGATCTTATTTTCCTTAGCCGACTCAGTGACTTGGCTCAACTCTTCCCCCTCTTGTCCATCATCAGATTTTCCCTATCTGCCATATTATTCCTAAAAGCATGCCCACATGATGTCTTTTCTCCCATCTGTCTTAGTCCCACTATCCCCTTAAACTCCTGGCCTATGTCTCTCCTCCTTAAAAGTATTATTTACACTCCTTGTCTCTGGTTTCTTTCCTTCCACTCTTTCTTCAATCCATCCTGATCAGATTTTGCCTCCACCACTGTCCTTGGCATCAACAATGAGGCCACATCACCACCTTACATTGGATACAGCTGACCCTTGAAACGCCTTCACTTGGCTTCCAGGATGCTCTCCTGAGTTTTCCTCCTCCTGTTTTTTTGTCTGCTCCTTCACAGTTGTCTTTGCTGGTTCTTCCTCATTTCTCTAGCACTTAAACATAGGAGTTGTGAAACATGGAGGTGTTATCTGTCCCCAGTGTGATGTAAGCTCCATGGGGGCAGGAATTGTTCTCTATTTTCTTTGCTGCTGTGTCCCTAACACTTAGAACAGTACCTGTTGCCTAGAAGGCACATGAACTGGTTTCCTGTGGTTGCCATAACAGACTACCACAAACTAGAACAACAGAATTTTGAAATTAGAACAACAGAAGTTTGTTCTCTCACACTTCTAGAGGCCAAAAGTCTGAAATCAAGGTGTTGACAGGGCTGGTTCCATCTCGAGGCTCTGAGGGAGAATCCGTCCTATGCCACTCT
>PVIY010037616.1:0-24523 GCA_004026745.1 Myrmecophaga tridactyla | reverse complement strand
AAACTTAACAAAAGAACATTAAGATATCATTCCATTCTACATATACAATCAGTAATTCTTAATATTATCACATAGTTGCATATTCATCATTTCTTAGAACATTTGCATCGATTTAGAAAAAGAAATAAAAAGACATCAGAAAAAAATAAAACGATAATAGAGAAAAAAAAGATTTTACATACCATACCCCTTACCCCTTGCTTTCATTTATCACTAGCATTTCAAACTAAATTTATTTTAACATTTGTTCCCCCTATTACTTATTTTTATTCCATATGTTCTACTCTTTTGTTGATATAGTAGCTGAAAGGAGCATCAGACACAGGGTTTTCACATTCACAGAGTCTCATTGTGAAAGCTCTATCATTGTTCAATCATCATCAAGAAACATGGCTACTGGAACACAGCTCTACATTTTCAGGCAGTTCCCTCCAGCCTCTCTGCTACATCTTGAAAAACAAGGTGATATCTACTTAATGCATAAGAATAACCTCCAGGATAACCTCTTGACTCTGTTTGGAATCTCTCAGCCATTGACACTTAGTCTCATTTCACTCTTCCCCCTTTGGTCGAGAAGGTTTACTCTTCAATTCTTTACCCTCCTCCAGAATGCCCTCTCTTGTCTTTTTCAGCTGACGGAACTCCCTTTAGTATTAATTGTCAGGTAGGTCTTTTGTTAACGATTCTCTTAGCCTTTGTTTGTCTGTGAAAGTTTTAATCTCTCCCTCACTTTTGAAAGACAGCCTGGCTGGATAAAAAATTCTTAGCTGGAAGTGTTTCTTTTTTCAGGATATTGAATATATCATACCACTGCCTTCTCGCCTCTGTTTGTGCCTGTTGAGTAGTCCCAACTTAGTCTTACATAGTTTCCCTTGTATGTGTTGAATAGTTTTTGTCTTGCTGCTTTTAGGACTTTCTGCTGCTTCTACATTTGACAGTCTAATTAGTATGTATTTTGGAGTAGGCCTATTCAGATTTATTCTATTTGGGGTTCATTGGGCTTCTTTGATTTGTATATATATATGTCTTATATAAGGGTTGGGAAATTTTCCCCTATTATCTCCTTAAATAATCTTCCAAGCCCTTTACTCTTCTGTTCTCTTTCTAGGAAATCGATTATTCTCATATTTGTGCACTTTATGCTGTCCATCATTCCCCTGAGATCCAGTTCAAATTTTTCCATCTTTTTTGCTATTTGTTTTTTTCTGTGTTGGACTTCAGTTGTCCTTTCCAATAGCTCAGTTATTCCTTCTGCCTCTTCAAATCTGCTGTTATGTGTCTCTAGTATATTTTTACTTTGGTCTGCAGTATCTTTCATCTCTGTAAGAGCTGACATTTTTCTATTTTTTCTTTCAAATTCTTCTATATGATCTTCTAGTGTCATCTTGATATTCTTTATGTTATTAGCTAACCCCTTGAATTTTTTTTTTTTTTGGAGAGTTGTATGGACATTTTTGATTAGTTCCAAATTCTGTGTCTCCTCTGGTGTTTTAATTTGGTCATTTGGCTGGGCCATATGTTCCTGTATCTTTGTATGCTTTATGATTGTCTGTTGGCTTTGAGGCATTTGGTTATCTTGATAGGGTTATTTTGAAAGTTGATTTCCTTACTTGTCTACAGTTTTGTATTTGCTTGGGTTTGTGTTGAATGTCTCCTTTTGCACTTGGTTTGTCAAGTATTTCCTTGCCAAACCAAATTCTGGACATCGTGCAGGAAATGCAGTTCTGTTTCAGGATCTGTTTAAAGCTAGACAGGCAGTTTGCCAGACTACACTTTCTACTTTTTCCAAGCAGATGGCACTCTTGGGCTTCCTTTTCCTCTCAGGCCTCCCTCTCCCTGAATTCCACAGCCAGCTGAGATGGGAGGAGACCCCGTGCAATTCCAGCCAGGTCTGCACATCCTGGTGGGTACTGAAAGCCATCAACCCTGGGACTACAGAGTGGGCATTGTGCACCTTGGCAGAGATTCCTCTTGTTGACCAGATGGGTCTTTTGGTGCCCAGGCTCTGCTTGGGAATGACCTTAGTCTCTGGGACTAGGTATTTCAATGCCTGCTGGCTCAGCAGGGCATCGGGTGTGATATGGCTCCCTTATTTGACCTTATCTTTCCATCTGTACACCCCTATGGGTTCTGGGCCTCCATAGGGAAAGGGGAGTGGTAGGCACTTTATATTAGTTGGATCATCTCTGTGCACAGGGAAAGCAAGTCTCCTGGCTTCCGTGCTCCCCACGGGAGATTCCGATGTGGAACCATGAGGCCAGATCTCCCCAGCTAGCTGTGAGGTCAGGCAGGAGTACAGGGGCACTCTGCTCCTTTGGGATTGGCGTTTTCTTGCATGCTGCTGCTTGTCCCCAGTAGAGTCATGACTGAGCACACTTACCCTGTTCTCTTCATCCCAATTTCTATACTTTTTCATCCAGGACAACCCTTTATAGTGTAGAAAAGACCTCTCTGGTCACTCATATTGTGAAACTGCTGTCCCAGTTGTTTTATGTCATTTTTATATTGTTCCACGAAGCAGGGGTGATCTCAGCCAATCTTGTTTCACCATCTTCCTGTAAGTCCCAGTGCACCAGGTTTTGAGGAGACTGGATCAGTTTTCCTAAGAATATTTCACCTCCTGATTTTGTATAGTCATATTCTTGTGATACCATTTAGTCAGTTTCTCTAATTCCTATATTTTTCTCTAAAAAATAAAGTTTACAGCTAAAAGCTTGATGATTTCACATCTAAACATTTTTGGCTTGAATACATCCTAGGTATACCTCATTTTGTATCCATATCAGAAGATACAATACTTCCTTGATCTACTTAAATAATAATAAGATTGATCCCTGGATTAGGATGATGGCAATCTGATCCATATGTTAAACAGTCAAAATCAAGAAACTAGGGTAGGCCATGGTGGCCGTGTTAGTTAGATTCAGTTGTCAACTTGGCCAGGTGAGCATACCTAGTCTTGTTGCTGCGGACATAGCCAATGGTACGTGAACCTCATCTGTTGCTAATTACATCTGCAGTCGGCTAGGGGGCGTGTCTGCTGCAATGAGTGACGTTTGACTTAATTGGCTGGTGCTTATATGAGAGATCGCAACGTAGCACAGCTAAGCAGCTCGGCATTCCTCATCTCAGCACTTGCAGCTCAGCCCAGGCCTTTGGAGATGCAGAAAGAAGTCACCCCGGGGAAAGATGTTGGAACCCAGGGGCCTGGAGAGATGACCAGCAGAGACCATCCTGTGCCTTCCACGTAAGAAAGAACCTCAGTGGAAAGTTAGCTGCCTTTCCTCTGAAGAACCAACAAAATAAATCCCCTTTTATTAAAAGCCAATCCGTCTCTGGTGTGTTGCATTCCGGCAGCTAGCAAACTAGAACAGTGGCTCAGCAGGCAGGAATGCTTGCCTGCAATGCCAGAGGACCCGGGTTCGCTTCCTGGTGCCTGCCCATATAAAAAGAAAAAATCAAGAAACTAATTTGTTGTTGTTACTTTGACATTAAGAGTGCCTAGTAACTTCTTAATAATTGGCCTAATATTTTTTAAGTCAATTGAGAGATAATGTGAAATTCACCCATTTAAAGTGTTTCATTCAATTGCTTTAGTATATTCGAGGTGTGCAGCCATGACCACGATCTAATTTTAGAACATTTTCATAACCCTCAAAAGAAACCCCATATCCATTAGTATTCATTTCCCATTGATCCCTAGCATCCTCTCCTCCATTCCCACCTCTACCCCCACCCCCCAAGTCCCTATTGACTACTAACCGTTCTGTCCCTATTGATTTGCCTATTCTGGACATATAATATAAATGGAATCATACAATATATGGAGTTTTTGTGTCTAACTTCTTTTTGTTTAACATAATATTTTCAGTGTTTATCCATGTTTGTAGTATATATCAGTACTTCATTCCTTTTACTGAATGATAGTTGCATAGATATACCCCATTCTTTATACCCATTGGAGGACATGTGGGTTATCTGTTTGTGGTTATTATGAATTATGCCGTTGTAAACATTTGTATGCAAGTTCTTGCATGGCTATATGTTTTCATTTTTCTTTCTATACCTAGGAATGGAATTGCTGAGTAATATAGTAATTCTCATTGTTTGAGAAACTGCCAGACCACTGTCTTCTAAAGTAACTGAAACATTGTACATTCCCACCAGCAATGTATGAAGATTTCAGTTTTTCCACATCTTCATCAGCACTTATTGTTGCCTTTCTTTTTATAATTTTAAATGTGGTCACATATATAACACAAAATTTCCCATTTTAACTGTGGAAGTGTACAACTCAGGGATATTAATTATATTAATTGTTGTGCTGCTGTCACCACCATCCATTACCAAAACTTTTTCATCACCCCGAACAGAAATCCTGCACCCATGATGTATTAACTCCCCATTTCCCTCCCCACCCTTCCCAACCCTTGGTAACCTGAAGTCTGTTTCTGCCTACAAGTTTGCATATTCTAGCTATTTCATATCAGTGGAATCATACAATATAGGTTGTTTTGTGTCTGACTTGTTTTACTTAACATGTTGCCTACAAAGTTTCATCCATATAGCACAATGTATCAGAACGTCATACGTTTTAGAGTTGAATAATATTCCATTGTATGTATTTTTTGTTTATCCATTCATCTGCTGATAGACATTTGGGTTGCTTCTGCATTTTGGTTATTGTGAGTAGTGTTCCTGTGAACATTTGTATAGAATGTTTGTGAAAGTCCTTGCTTTAAGTTCTTTTGAGTATATACCTAGAAGAGAGGTTGCCAGGTCATATGGTTGTTGGTCTATGTTGAATTTTTTGAGTAAACACCGAACTGTTTTCTATAGCAGCTATATCATTTTAATTCCCCACCAACAAGGAAGTAAGGAACTTCTCCATATGCTTGGCCACATTTTTTTTTTTTATCCTAATAGCTATTCTAATGGGTGTGAGGTGGTATCTTACTTTAGCTTTGGTTTCTTTTCTTTAATAGCTAATGATATTAGCAGTTCTCATATATTCTGGGTATTAAATCCAAATATTTTCTTCTGTTTGTTGTCCTTTCATTTCCTTGGTAATGCCCTTTGAAATACGAAGTTTTTTATTTTGATGGGTCCTATTTTATCTATTTAATTTCTGAGTTCCATTGTTTCCATCTTCTGTGTTTTGCTTTGTTTTTTGTCAGTATACCTAAAATTTTGTTGATTTTATTGACCTTTTCAAAGAAGCAACTTGTGGTTTCATCTATTGTACTTTTTTTCTACTTCATATTTCATTTATCTCTAATCTTTTATCTTCTTCCTTCTGCTTTGGGTTTGGTTCGCCCTTTTTCTAGTTCCATTAGATTTGTGGTTACATTACAGATTTGACTGTTATTTTCTTCTATGATTAGATAGCTTTCTGTTTTTTAAGTGTATACAGTTAGACCATAAATTTCTCCCTGAGAACTGCCATTGTTCCCTCACATAAGTTTGGCATATTGTGTCTTTTTTTTTTTTCAATCTACTAAATTTATTTTAACATTTGTTCCCCTATTATTTATTTATTTTTAATCCACATGTTTTACTCGTCTGTTGATAAGGTAGGTAAAAGGAGCATCAGACACAAGGTTTTCACAATCACACAAGTCATATGGCGAAAGCTATATCACTATACATTCATTCGTTTTCAAGAAACATGGCCACTGGAACACAGCTCTACATTTTCAGGCAGTTCCCTCCAGCTTCTCCATTACACCTTAGCTAAAAAGGTGATATCTATTTAATGCATAAGAATAACCTCCAGGATAACCTCTCGACTCTGTTTGTAATCTCTCAGCCATTGATACTTTATTTTGTCTCATTTCGCTCTTCCCCCTTTTGGTCTAGAAGGTTTTCTCAATCCCTTGGTGCTGAGTCCCAGCTCATTCTAGGATTTCTGTCCCACGTTGCCAGGAAGATCCACACCCCTGGGAGTCATGTCCCACATAGAGAGGGGGAAGGCAGTGAGTTTGCTTGTCATGTTGGCTGAGAGAGAGAGGGGCCACATATGAACAACAAAAGAGGTTCTCATAGGGTGACTCTTAGGCCTAATTTTAAGTAGGCTTAGCCTATCCTTTGCAGGGTTAAGTTTCATATGAACAGAACCCCAGATTGAAGGCTCTGCCTATTGCTTTGGTTGTCCCCCTGCTTGTGAGAATATCTAGAATTCTCCACTTGGGGAAGTTGAATTTTCCCCCTTTCTTGCTGTTCTAGTTTGCTGGCTGCCGAAATGCAATTTACCAGAAACAGAATGGCTTTTAAAAAGGGGAATTTAATAAGTTGGTTGTTTACAGTTCTAAGGCTGAGAAAATGTCCCAATTAAAACAAATCTATAGAATTATCCAATCAAAGGCATCCAGGGAAAGATACCTTGGTTCAACAAGGCCAATGAAGTTCAGGATTTCTCTCTCAAGTGAGAAGGCACATGGCAAACACAGTCACAGTTTCTCTCTCATCCGGAAAGCCACATGGTGAACATGGTCAGGGTTCCTCTCTCATCTGGAAGGACACATGGCGAACACAGCACCATCTGCTAGCTTCTTCTCTCCTGGCTTCCGGTTTCATGAAGCTCCCCAGGAGGCATTTTCCTTCTTCATCTCCAAAGGTCGCTGGTTCATGGACTCTGCTTCGTGGTGCTGCAGCATTCTCTGCTCTCTCCAAATCTTCCACTCTCTCCAAAATGTTTCCTCTTTTACAGGACTTCAGAAACTTATCAAGACCCACCCAAATGGGTGGAGAAATGTCGTCACCTAATCCAGTTTAACAACCACTCTTGACTAAATCACATCATCCAGGGAGATGATCTGATTACAGTTTCAAACATACAGTATTGAATAGGGATTATTCTACCTTTATGAAATGGGATTTTGATTAAAACATGGATTTTCTAGGGGGAATACCTCCTTTCAAACCAGCACATTCGCCATTCCCCCAAGGGAACTTTGCGAATACTTTAACTGTTCAAATCACTCTGGGATTTATCAGGCATCACTCTGGACAAACCCACAAAATCTCATGCCCTACTCACGGTTCCATGTACTCATGGTGTTCAATTAAGCTGTCCACATAAGTTATATTAGGAAATGCACTAGTCAAAATTTAAATTTTGTACCAAATGAACATTTTTTCTTTAGTCTCACACATAAAGTTTTAAAATATGAATTGCTGTCTGTTTTCAACATCCCACAGTATTAACATTCCCTTGTTTTTCCTCATGCAAAAACATTTTTAAATTTAGTCACTATCATTATACACTCTAGACATTCCTAGACATTCCTAGATTATACCATCTCAGTCTTTATCGTCTTTCATTCTGATTTCATTTTTTCCCCCAGCCCTCCTCCCTCTATCATTCTCACATTCATCTTCATTCAGTGTTCTAACATTGTTGTGCTATAATCAGGTAATATTGTGCTATCCATTTCTGAATTTTTCAATCAGTTCTTTTGCACAATCTGTATCCCTTCAGCTCTGATTACCCAATATCTACCCTATTTCTACCATCTCCAATGGTTTCTGTTCTTAACTGAAATTCTCCAGGTTCATTCACTAATGTCAGTTCATATCAGTGAGACCATACAGTGTTTGTCCTCTTGTTTCTGGCTTATCTCACTCAGCATTATGTCCTCAAGTTCCATCCATGTTGTTACATAGTTCATAACTTTATTCTGTCTTACATCTGCATAATATTCCATCATATGTATATACCACAACTTGTTGAGCCACTCGTCTGTTAATGGACATTTTAGCTGTTTCCATCTCTTGGCAATTGTAAAAAATGCTGCAATAAACACTGGTGTGTGTTTGTGTCCTTGTGCTCATGTCCTCTGAGTAGATACCTAGCAGTGGTATTGCCGGGTGATATGGCAATTCTATAATTAGTTTCCTGAGGAACTGCCAAACTGCCTTCCACAGTGGTTGTACCATTTGACATTCCCACCAACAGTGGAAAAGTGTACCTCTTTCTCCACATCCTCTCCAGCACTTGTCATTTTCTATTTTATTGATAATTGCCATTCTGGTGGGAATGAGATATCTCATTGTGGTTTTGATTTGCATTTCCCTAATAGCCATGGAAGTTGATCATCTTTACATGTGCCTTTTGGCCATTTGTATTTCCTCTTCTGAGAAGTGTCTTTTCAAGTCTTTTGCCCATTTTGTAATTGGCTTGTCTGTCTTTTTGATGTTGAGTTGAACAATCTCTTTCTATATTCTGGATACTAGACCTTTATCTGATATATCATTTCCAAATATTGTCTCCCGTTGTATAGGCTGTCTTTTTACTTTCTTGATAATGTTCTTTGATTCACAAGTGTTTAATTTTGAGGAGTTCCCATTATTTATTTCTTTCTTCAGTGCTTATGCTTTGGGTGTAAGGTCTAGGAAATCGCCTCCTATTATAAGATTTATAAGATATTTCCTTACATTTTCTTCTAAGAGTTTTATGGTCTTAGATCTAATATTTAGGTCTTTGATCCATTTTGAGTTAATTTTTGTATAGGGTGTGAGATATGGATCCTTTCATTCTTTTGCATATGGATATCCAGTTCTCTAGGCACCATTTATTGAAGAGACTCTTCTGTCCCAGTTGAGTTGGCTTGACTGCCTTATCAAAGATCAGTTGTCCATAGATGAGATGGTCTATATCTGAACACTCTATTCTGTTCCATTGGTCAGTATATCTATCTTTATGCCAGTACCATGCTGTTTTTTTGGTTTTTTTTAATTTGCATATGGGCAGGAGGCACCAGGGATCGAACTCCAGACCTCCAGCACGGCAGGTCGGAGCTCTGCCTGCTGAGCCACGGCAGCCGCCCAGTACCATGCTGTTTTGATCACTGTAGCTTCATAATACTCCTTAAAGTCAGGTAGCATGAGACCTCCAACTTCATTTTTTTTTCTCGGGATACTTTTAGCTATTCAGGGCACCCTGCCCTTCCAGGTGAATTTGGTTCTTGGTTTTTCTATTTCTGAAAAGTAAGTTTTTGGGACTTTAATTGTTATTGCATTGAATCTGTAGATCAATTTAGGTAGAATTGACATCTTAACTATATTTAGTCTTCCAAACCATGAACATGGTATGCCCGTCCATCTGTTTAGGTCTTCTGTAATTTCTTTTAACAATTTCTTATAGTTTTCTTCATATAGGTCTCTTTAGTTAAATTTATTCCTAAATATTTTATTCTTTTGGTTGCAGTTGTAAATGGAATTTTTTTCTTGATTTCCCCCTCAGATTGTTCATTACTGGTGTGTAGAAATGCAACAGATTTTTGAGTGTTGATCTTGTAACCTGCCACTTTGCTATACTTGTTTATTAGCTCCAGTAGTTTTGTTGTGGATTTTTCGGGGTTTTCGACATGTAATATCGTATCATCTGCAAACAGTGAGAGTTTTACTTCTTCCTTTCCGTTTTTGATGCCTTGTATTTCTTTTTCTTGTCTAATTGCTCTGGCTAGAACTTCCAACACAGTGTTCAATAACAGTGGTGATAGTGGACATCCTTGTCTTGTTCCTGGTCTTAGGGGGAAAGTTTTCAATTTTTCCCCATTGAGGTTGGTATTAGCAGTGGGTTTTTCATATATTCCCTTTATCATTTTGAAGAAGTTCCCTTGTATTCCTATCCTTTGAAGTGTTTTCAACAGGAAGGATGTTCCATTTTGTCAAATGCCTTTTCTGCATCAGTCGAGATGACCATGTGGTTTTTCTGCTTTGATTTGTTGATATGGTGTATTACATTATTTGATTTTCTTATGTTGAATCATCCTTGCATACCTGGGATGAATCCTACTTGGTCATGGTGTATAATTCTTTTAATGTGTTGCTGGATTCAGTTTGCTAGAATTTTGTTGAGGATTTTTGCGTCTATATTCATTAGAGAGATTGGTCTGTTGTTTTCTTTTTTTGTAATATATTTGCCTGGCTTTGATATTAGGGTGATGTTGGCTTCATAGAATGAATTAGGTAGCTTTCCCTCCACTTCAATTTTTTGGAGAGTTAGAGCAGGATTGGTTCTAATTCTTTATGGAATGTTTGGTAGAGTTCATATGTGAAGCCATCTGGTTGTGGACTTTTCTTTTTGGAGAGCTTCTTAATGACTGATTCAATTTCTTTACTTGTGATTGGTTGTTGAGGTTATCTATTTCTTCTCGAGTCAATGTTGGTTGTTCAGCCATACTGGAAAGTTGTCCATTTCATCTACATTGTTGTATTTATTAGCATAAAGTTGTTCATAGTATCCTGTCATTACTTCCTTTATTTCTGTGGGGTCAGTAGTTATGTCTCCTCTTCCATTTCTGGTCTTATTTAGTTGCATCCTCTCTCTCCTTCTTTTTGTCAATCTTGTTAAGGGTCCATCAATCTTACTGATTTTCTCATAGAACCAACTTCTAGTTTTGTTGATTTTCTCAATTGTTTTCTCATGTTCTCAATTTCATTTATTTCTGCTCTAATCTTCATTATTTCTTTCCTTTTACTTCCTTTGAGGTTAGTTTGCTGTTCTTTCTCTAGTTCTTCCAAGTGGACAATTAATTCCTTGATTTTTGCCCTTTCTTCTTTTTTGAAATAGTCGTTTAGGGCCATAAATTTCCCTCTTAGCACTGCCTTTGGTGCAAGCCATAAGTTTTGATATGTTGTGTTTTCATTATCATTTGCCTCAAGATATTTACTGATTTCTCCTGTAATTTCTTCCTTGACCCACTGGTTGTTCAAGAGTGTGTTGTTGATCCTCCACATATTTGTGAATATTCTGGCACTCTGCCTATTATTGATCTCCAACTTCATTCCTTTATGATCTGAGAAAGTGTTTTCTATGATTTCAGTCTTTTTAAATTTATTGAGACTTGCTTTGACCCAGCATATGGTCTGTCCTGGAGAGTGATCCATGAGCACTTGAGAAAAAGGTATATTCTGCTGTTGTTGAGGTATAGTGTTGTGTAAATGTCTGTTAAGTCTAGCTCATTTACTATATTATTCAACTTCTCTGTTTCTTTATTGATCCTCTGTCTAAATGTTCTCCATTGATGAGAGTGTGGAATTGAAGCCTCCAACTATTGTGGTAGGTGTATCTATTTCTCTTTTCAGTGTTTGCCTCATGTGTTTTGGAGTATTCTAGCTCGGTGCATAAATATTTATGATTGTTGTGTCTACTTGTTGAATTGTTTCTTTTATTAATACAGAGTGTCCTTCTTTGTCTCTTTTAACTGTTTTACGTGTGAAGTCTAATTTGTTCGATATTAGTATAGCTGCTCGTGCTCTTTTCTGATTGTTATTTGCATGGAATATCTTTTCCCAACCTTTCACTTTCAATCTATGTTTATCCTTGGATCTAAGATGTGTTACCTGTAGACAGCGTATAGATGGGTCCTGTTTTTTAATCCATCTGCCAGTCTATGTCTTTTGATTGGGGAGTTTAATCCATTAACATTTAGTGTTATTACTGTACGAGTAGTACTTTCTTCTACCATTTTGCCTTTTGGATTTTGTATGTCATATCTAATTTTCCTTCTTTTTACCTTTACTGATAGTCTTCATTTCTACACTCTTCTCCACACCTCTCTCTCCTTCTTTTCATATCTGCCTCTAGTGCTCCCCTTAGTATTTCTTGCAGAGCCGATCCCTTGGTCACAAGTTCCCTCAGTGATTTTTTTGCCTGAAAATGTTTTAATTTCTTCCTTATTTTTGAAGGACAATTTTGCTGGATATAGAATTATTGGTTGGCAGTTTTTATCTTTTGGTGTCTTAAATATATCATCCCAGTGTCTTCTTGCCTCCATGGTTTCTGCTGAGAAACCTACATATAGTCTTATTGGGCTTACCTTGTATATGATGGATTGCTTTTCTCTTGCTGCTTTCAAAATTCTTTCTCTTTGACATCTGACATTCTGATTAGTAAGTGTCTTAGAGTACGTCTGTTTGGATATATTCAGTTTGGGGTATGCTGCACTTCTTGGATCTGTAATTTTAAGTCTTTCATAGGAGTTGGGAAATTTTCAGTGATAATTTCCTCCATTTGTTTTTCTCGTCCTTTTCTCTTCTTTTCTCCTTCTGGGACACCCACAACACGTATATTCATGCACTTCGTGTTGTCATTCAATTCCCTGAGTCCCTGCTCATATTTTTCCATTCTTTTCCTTGTCGGATTTCAGATGTCCCGTCCTCTAGTTTACTAATCCTGTCTCCTGCTCTTGAAATCTGACATTGTAGGTTTCCATTGTTTTTTTTCATCTCTTTTACTGTGCCTTTCATTCCCATAAGTTCTGTGATTTGTTTTTTTTCAGACTTTTGATTTCTTCTTTTTGTTCATTCATTGCCTTCTTTATATCCTTTCTCACTGATTTGATTTTTGATCAAGTTTTCCATGTCTGTTTGAACATTCTGAATTTATTGTTTCATTTCCTGTATCTCATTTGAATTGTTGGTTTGTTCTTTTGACTGGGCCATATCTTCAATTTTCCTAGTGTGATTTGTTATTTTTTTGCTGGTGGTTAAGCATTTAATTACCTTAATTAGTTTATTCTGGAAATTGTTTTCACTTTTTTTTTTTTACCTCAGATTTTCCTGCTGGATGACTTTCTTGTCTATCTGTTCTTAGACATTCAGTTCACTTTATTCTAGACCTCTAGTTCTAACAGATCAGAATTCTTCAGTTCTTGTGTTTTTGTTTCTTACCCTGCCTATATGATGCCCTTTTTTGCCCCCCTTCAGAGGGTCTACTTAGGTACTATAGACCCCAGACAGATTTTCCGAGATCAAACTGGCCTCCTCTCAGGAGGAAAGTCATCTGCGTCAATTTTCCATGAGGGTGAGAGACCTAGCAGATTGAAAGGCTTTCTTGTGGTGCCTCTAGACTCTTGTGTTTTTCCTATCCTGCCCAGTTTGTGGCACCTGTCTGCCTGCAGTTCCTGCCAGCATAATGTGATGCAGTACCTTTAACTTCAGCCGACTGTTCCTGCTAGGCGCGTTGAGAAGAGAAGTTGTAGACTGACTTAGTCGGGTCACTTTTCCAGACCCTGGTGTCTGACTTCCTTGCGGGAGGGATTCCACCTGAGCTGGGCCCCACCCTTCTCCTGGGGAAGGCACAGGCTCCAGACAACCACTCAAACAAGCTTAATTCTGCCTATGCCTGGAGTAGTTTGAGCTGGAAAAGCCTTGTAGCTGTACCTAAAGAGTAGTCAAGCTGTGGAAACACAGCCACAAAAAAGAAAAAGAGAAATCCTTTTCAGAGCAGGGCCCCCTTTCCTTGGTTTTGCCAATCAAGTGCTTAAGTTGCTATGTTGCTCTGTGTATCTCCAGGTCCTATGTGCCCATTCCTTTCCTTCAGGGCCCAGTCCCTTTCATGCATTATGTGCTATCCAGTCCAAAAAACCTCTGTGTTTTCTTTCCTTTTTTCTTTTTCCATCAGCCCTGCCCCCTCTGTGCCTGGGTAAAACTAGAAACCTCAGCTTTTATTTGAGGTTCAGTTGAGCTGGGGGCCTATTTTTGGTAATCCAAATTTGTTAATTAATTCCACAATTGGAGCTTGGTTGTACTCAGGCCTGCTGCTGGTAAAGTCTCTTTCCTATCCCCTCTTGGGTAGCAGTCTGGGGCGGGGGGAGGGGTGGGGGGGTGGGGGGGGGAGCTGGCTCCACTGCTTGGGGAACTCACGGTTCTGGGTGGGTTCGCAGCTGGTCCAGCTTGTCCAGACTGTGGTACACTGTGTGTCTGGTCACTGACTTGTCCCCAGCAATTGTTCTGTACTGTTCCTGGCTATTTACTGGCTGCTCTGGAGGACAAACTAAATCCTATACCTCACTAAGCCACCATCTGGCCCCTCTTGTGTTCTTATTTTTATTTGTCTCATGGTATATTCTAATTTCCTTTTTCCCTTCCTTGACTCTTTGGATTTTTTTTTTTTTTTTTTCACATGGGCAAGTACCAGGAAATGAACCTGTATCTCCAGCATGGCATATGAGAACTCTTGCCACTGAGCCACCATTGCCTGCCTGACTCATTGGATTTTTTAGAGTATATAACTTAATTTCCACAATTAGGAATTTTCCATTTTACCGCTATTGTTGATTTCTAGCTTCTTTCCATTGTGGTCAAAGATGATACTTTGTATGAGATCAGATTAAAATTTATTGAGACTTGGTTTGTGACCTAATGTATGGTCTGTCCTAGAGAATGACCTGCATTCACTTTAGAAGAGTGTTCTGCCATTGCTGCACATGTTTTGTATACATTAGGGCTAGTTGCTTTATAGTGTTACGTTCCTCACTTTCCTTATTGATCTTCGTCTAGATGGTGGTAAAAGTCTCTTACTATAATGCAGAACTGTCTATTTCTCTTTTCAAATCTGCCAATATTTGCTTCATACATTTTGGGGCTCTGCTGTTAGGTGCATATGTATTTATAATTGTCAGGCCTTCTTGTTGAATTGACTCCTTTAATAGTATATAGTGTGCTTTTTTGTCTCCTGAACATTTTTTTTTCTTACTTAAACTCTGTTTTGTCTGATAGTAGTATAGCCATCCCTGCTGTTTTGATTACTGTTTATATTTTCATTTTCCTTTCAATCTTCTTGTGTGTTTGAATATAATTTGAGTATCTTGTAGACAGCATATAGTTGGGTCATATGTTTTATCCATTCTGCCTTTCTCTGCCTGGAGAATGAGTGGAGAGTTTAACCCATTTACTTTTTTCTTTTTCTTTTTTTTTTTGCATAAGCAGGCATTGGGAAACAAACCTGGGTCTCCAGCATGGCAGGCAAGAACTCTCCCTGCTGAGCCACCATGGCCCACCCTAACCTGTTTACTTTTTAAATACTACTGATAATGCAGGACTTCTGTCATTTCACTTTTTGGGTTTTGTAAGTCTTATACCTATTCTGTCTCTCATTTCTTACATTACTGTCTTTTTAAAAATGTAGTTGATCTTTTTTTTTTTAACATGGGCAGGCAGACACCAGGAATCGAACCCGGGTCCTTGGGCACAGCAGGCAAGCGTTCTTACCTGCTGAGCCACCGTGGCCCGCCCTGTAGTTGATCTTTTGTAATGAATCCTTTAGACTCTCTTCTTATTTCTTCTACTTATTTTTCTAGTATTTTCTTTATGGTTACCATGGGATTTAAATTTAACGTGCTAAATATATTACATATCTCTAAAGTAGTTTTCAAATTATGGGCTCTGAAAAGGGAATTTAGGGCCAGTGAATATATGAAGATAAGCAGAATTATAGTCTTGGGTTCTGCAGTTTAAGGAATGCTCAAGTAGAGCTCATCAGATCAGTCAGTAAGATGAAGGGGATACTAATTGATTGCCTTGTCAACATCTCTTACTATACTAAGTTATCATTATTCAGCACCTGGTACGGACCCTGTATATACTAAGAGATTACCCCATTTTCTGCTAATCTCTACTAAGTATGTCTTTATCATACAACAGAGTTATCCATACAAGTATCAAATGGAACATATATGATGTGCGCTTTGGTATAGGTATATGTATGACATAATGCAGTATGAAGGAGGAATTTATTTTTCCATTTAAGAGGTGAGACTTGGAGCCTTGAAACAATGAATGAGATTTTGAAGAGAGTACAGAGAAACAAGAAAAGTGCTGCATCAAAGCTTTTTAAGTAGTCAGTATTCTTATAGGCTAAAAGAAAAGGAATCATCACAAAAGTAAGGAGAAGACTAGGATATTTTATGCAGTACTTGCTAGTAATACTGATCTCTGATGATCATTTCACTGGTTCATCGTGAATATTGTTAATGTTAGGTTGCCAGCTTTTTTTAAGATGAGTTGCCCCTGAGATTTATTTTTTTTATGTCATTACTCCCTTTTATTTTGTGAAATGGTGATGTTAGGATTATTTTTTTAATGCTCTGCTTAAGTGATGTTAATAGTTTACTCTCGTCCTCAAAATATTTTTTTGAAATATTATAGCTTGATATGATCCATGTCTAGGAACGCATAGTACAGTGATGTAATGTCTTAGAAACCAGTAGAAGCGATTTCAAAGATTAGGTTGGTCACACTTTGGATGATTACATGGTATGTGAATATATAATATATATGTCAATTTAAAAAAATTTTTTTAAAGATCAAAGGAGAACATGAAAGTATAAAAGAGAGGATAGGATTTAACAAATGAATATGACTCTGGAATCATTATATTGGTATTTGATTTAGTCTCCAGTGTCTTGGAGCAGTCAGAAGGAAAATCTTAAAATTGTGGCACTGTAAGCTACACCAGACTCAGAAACTGTTTCAAAACTGATTGTTGTGATGTGCTTTGAAATTTATAGCTTTTTTGTATATATGTTACTTTTCACAATTGAAAAAAAGAAAAAGAAAGACTATCAACATAATTGTTTATCAGCCACAGCAATAGTGTTTTAGATTAGAATTTATAGAATACTGAGAAGAAAAATAGATCACTCCTACCATGTTCATTTTTTTATTATTAGAAAAGTAGTAGGTTTACAGAAAAATCATGCAGAAACTATGAAGTTCCCATATAACACTATATTAACACCTAGCATTAGTGTGTTACATTTGTTACAGTTGATGAAAGAACATTATTATACTCTTATCCTAGTATATATATTGGTATTTAGTTCATGATTTACATTGAGTCACTGTTTGTTTTGTGCAGCCCAATGTTTTTTCTAAAGTTTTAATTTAAAAATTGCCATTTTAAAAAACACCCCCCCCCCTTGGTTAGCACCTTAAGGGGAGTGGTTTTGGTTTTATCTGTACTGTTCATGGCTGTAATACCATGGCCTAGAACACAGCCAAACACAGGATAAGAACTCAGATATTTGTTGAATAGTCTTATAGTTAAGGTAATACTAGATACTCTAGTAAATTGCTCTCTATTAAAACACTGTTTTCAGAAATGATTCAATAAAACCTTACTTTCAATTTTTAAATCAGCATACCCACTTTTATTGAACATAAAGAGTATAAGATAAAATCATTCTGTGCCTCATTTAGCTGAAAAATAATATGTATCTTATAATAGTCTGTGCCCTTATCATATGAGTTAGTGCATTTTATCTGTTATATTTTTTAGCTCCATAATTTTACCTGCTTAGGCTGTTTTAGCAAAGAAATGAAAATAATATTTTATTCCATGTATTGAATTGGCAGTTTCTAGGGGGGAGGTACAAAAATGGAGCAATATTTTGTCAGTTTGGGATGAGTTTTATTTTGTTTTTAAAGAAAACTGTTTCTCTTTTCAATTAAACTAGGTATTCTCTTGTTTAAAAAAAAAAAAAAGATTAGGTTGATCAAGAATGTCAAATAATGTGGAGGCCAAGAAACATGAAAGCAGGATAAGCCACTGAGTTTGCTGATTCACAAGTTACTGACCTTTGAAAGTGTATTGGTCAGGTATCTTAGTTTTTAAAAAGTGTGATAGTATGTGTTTTTTCAACCAGCTTCATCAATGATGAGCATAGTAATCAACAGTTGGATTTTACTGGGTTTAAAGTTTGAGGAATTGACTTTAGGTCAGCAAGAGAGTTAAGAGCTATAATGATGGATAAAATGGGTAATTTAAAATGCACAGGTATGCTTACTAGTCTCACTTTAAATTCATGATAACTAACAAGTATGAATCCTTATGTTTCCTGGGAAACTACTTTTTTTCCAGTTCTCCTTTTTCATGCCTTACCTGTTCTCAAACCTTTAACTCCCCCACTTCCATCCTCACTCTTAGCTGGAGACCTTGCTTTCTAAAACTTTACTGCAAAGGTAGAGACAATCAAAAGAGAACTTCTAAGTTTCCATTGCAGTAATACCCAGGTACTCTGCCTTCCCACCTGTTTCGGCTATGAATTGTAAATTCATTATGCATGAACTTGTTATAAGCCAGGCTATCTGCGGGTACATCGTATCCCACACCTTTCTAACCATCTCAGGGACATTGTTTTAGCATTTTTCTATATCATTAACTACATCAGATTTCCCCTCTATTGTGCCATTCCCATCGTACCAAAAAAAAAATCTTTTGAGGTGGCCACGGTGGTTCAGCAGGCAGAGTTCTTGCCTGCCATGCCAGAGACCTGGGTTTGATTTCCGGTGCCTGCCAATGTAAAAAAAAAACAAAACAAAAAACCTTTTGAACACACAGCCCCTTCTAGCCACCAGCTTGTTTCTTTGCACTGCAGCAACATTCCTCATGCGTTGTCCATATTTACAGTCTCCTAATTTCTTTCCTTTTGAACCCATTCTAATCAGATTTCTCTGCTGTCCTGTCCAACATGGTCACTGTTACTCCTGTGTTGCCCAGTCCAGTGGTCACTTATCTATCTTTCATCTTATTTAACTTCACAACAGCATTTAATAAAGTTGACTACACCTCCCTGCTTGAAACACTTTCCACTTAGCATCCAGGTCCCCACACTCTCCTGTTTTCTTCTCAGTCTCTCCAATCTTTAAAATTATAATATACCAGGATTCTGTTTCTTACTATATTCAGTTCCTTGGTGATATCATCCAAGTCCATGGATTTAAAGAAAATTTCCATCTCCAGTCTATACCTCTACTGTGAATGACATACTCCTGTCTTGCTGCCTATTCAGCATCTCCACTTAGATATCGGATAGGCACCTAAAAGACATGTCCAGAATAGTTCCTCTATTGTTATTTGTGGAATCTATGGACAAATTATTATATTTCCTAAGAGTTTAGCAAGATGGCTGGACAGAGTTTATACAAGCAGAGAATAGAAATTGTCATTTAAAGGAAATAACAATAGCCTTAAACAAATAAAGTACCCTGGAATAATACTAACAAAAACTATGCAAGATCTCTATAGACAAATTTTTTTATTTTTATTTAAAGATGTTAAAGAAAATCTAAATAAGTAAAGAGATATACTTACAATTTGGAAGATGTATCATAAAAATATCAGTTCTCCCAAGTTGATCTAGATTCATAGTTCCAAACAATTTCATAACAAGTTCCCCCGCAAACTTGACATGCTTGTTTTAAAATTTGTATGAAAGAGTCAGGGGCCAAGAATAGCTATTGTCTTTACAAACAACAAAGGTGTATGTATGGAGGAGGCAGGAAGAGGCTTGTCCTTTAGATACCAAGATGTCAGGCCACATGGGGACAACCAAATCAATAGGCTGACCCCTCAATCTTGGGGTTCACCCCTATGAAACTTATTCCTGAAAAGGATATGCTAAGCCTACTTAAAATTAGGCCTAAGAGTCACCCCCATAGGACCTCTTTTATTGCTCAGATGTGGCCTCTCTCTCGAAGCCGACACGGTAGATGAACTTACTGCTCTCCCCCTCTATGTGGGACATGACTCCCAGAGGTATAAATCTCCCTGGCAACGTAGGACAGAAATCCCAGGATGAGAAGGGGCCTGGCATCAAGGGATTGAGAAAACCTTCTTGACCAAAAGAGGGAAGAGAGAAATAAGGAAAAATGAAATGTCATGACTGAGAGATTTCAAGCAGAGTTGAGAGGTTGTCCTGGAGGTTATTCTTATGCATTATATAGATATCCCTTTTTAGTTCATGGTGTATTGGAATGGCAGGAGGGAAGTACCTGAAACTGTAAAGCTGTGTTCTAGTACCCTTGTTTCTTGAAGATGATTGTATAATGATACAGCTTTTACATTGTGACTGTGTGATTATGAAAACCTTGTGTCTGGTGTTCCTTTTATCTAGGGTATGGACAGATGAGTAAAAAATATGGATAAGAAAAAAACAAGTAATGGGGGAACAAATGGTAAAATTGGGTAGATGGAAATACTAGTGGTTAATGAGAGGGAGGGATAAGGGGTATGGTATACATGAATTTTTTCTTTTTTATTTCTTTTTCTTTTTCTGGAGTGATGCACACGCTCAAAAAAATGATCATGGTGATGAATACACAGGTACATGATGATAATTGTGAGCCACTGAATATACACCATTTATGGAATGTTTGTATGTTAAAATGTTTGTTGATTAAGTTTTATCAATTAAAAAAAAAGATATCAAGCCACAATAGTTAGGACACATGGTAGAAGTGTAGGAATAAACAAACAGACCAGTGAATGCTTGGAAACAAACCTGTGATTTACAGAAACAAATTATGATAAAGATGTTTATAAATCAGTGCAGAAAGAATGGTTCTGGAACAATTGGTCATTAATGTGCAAAGAGTGAAACTGGCCCTACACTAGTATACAAATTAGTTCCAGCCAACTGAAATCTGAAATGTGAAAGGCAAATTTATAAGACTAAGAAAACAATATTTGTAAATTCTTTTGGTCCTTGGGGAAGAAAGTCTGTTATAAACAAGGCATAGAAATGTAAATCATCAAGAAAAATCAATTTCATTTCAATCAAGAACTTCTATTTATTAAAAAGATAAAGAAGTTTAAAAGACAGTCCATGAACTGGAAAAAGATATTTGCAACACATGTAATCAAAGCATGTACTTAAAAATCAGAAATTGCATTATTTTGAATTATTCCCATAGGATATATAAAAAAAGATTTAGATTCAAAACTTCAGTAGTGTTATAGAGAAAGATAAACCACTTTTGAATTATTATGTATAGTGTAGATTAAAATTTTATTTCAGGATTGAAGATGTTTTTATGCTTTTAACTATTAAAATGACATGTCAACATCTGAGAGGGAGAAATTATTACAATTAAAATGAAGTTTTGTTGTTTTCAAATTTAGGGCAAACAACCTTGATTGCATTTCAGGAATATTTGTCCTATACCTTTTATTCAGATTTTTTTGTTTTGAAAGTACAGTTTAATTTACGGGGTTCAGAACATTTTTAAAAAGTAGAATTCATAAATATTCCCAGTAAATTAATCTGGTAAGTACATGGTAGGAAAAATGACAATAAGCAGGAGATTCACACTCCTGTAAAAAAAAAAAATGAATGTAGATTTATACTGTCCATAAGCTTCTGACAAAAGTTAATGAAAATGTTTGTCATGAATTACATTCAAGAAAATATAAAACCCCAGCATATGTTTAATATGTTCATTTTATTCAAAGATATAACATTGATCTCAGAAATAAATTGGACATTTTCATCCTTTCCAACTTGGAATCGTGTAAAATGTACAACTGAAACATATTCTCAGCGTAGCTAGTGCACAGTCTTAGGTACAGGTTAATGAAAGGCTTTATCAAGCTTCACAATAGATTGATTATTTCCCAGCATACTTTGTCATGAACCTTGCTTTGAGGTTGTCATAAGCCTTGCTTTGAGCCATGTTTCATAAGGCTCTATACCTTACCCACAGTCTCTTTGCTTTTACCATACTCATTCTCAGAAACAAGATACTCACTGATACTAGTTAGGAGACCAAGAATTGAGGTCATTAAATAAAAATTGTTAACTCTCTTGACACTCGTCTGAGGCAGTACACCATAGTATGATGAGTAGGAAAGAAGAACCAGCATGATGCTTTGACTACAGGTTACTTCTTAGATCAATTTTAGGAAGATGTACATATGGAGGAATAAGGTAGGAAGGTTGATTCCCTTCTGTGTCTACCTTTAGCAGGGTCATTTGGCATAAGCTTGAGAACCTTTTGTAGAAAAAAACCTGTTGCTTTGGTTTCTTGCCCTCAAACAGCTGTGGGTGTGGCAGCCATTGCAGCCTGATGGTTCAGTAGTATATGTTTTGAATTATTTTTCCCTACGATGATGAAATTGGACTTTTTAGTCCTGATCTTTTTGGTATTCTTCACATGGTCAGGACATGAGATTACAGTTTAATCGAGATCAGAAATCATGTGTTTACCAGTCATGTTTTATTTATTTATTTTTTAATCGCAAAAAAGTTTAATTTTTTCAAGCCTTCCATTCTTTCCTGGAAGCCAATCTCAGTCAACACAGAAAAACAAATAATGAGAGGAATACAAAAAGGGAGACAGAACACGTAAGGTCCCTGTTTAGTACACTTGCTCCTTAAGAGTTTAAGAAATTTGTTCTGTATTTTTAACTATAGAAGTCATATATTTTATGACTGGAGAGCAGCAACCACAATGTAATCCTGAGAGCTCTGAAGTTAGAAGATTTAATTCCACCTTTGACCAGCAGCTTGTTAAATGTGCTACCTTGGATAAGTCTCTTAACAGTTTTGAGGCTGCCTCTTTTTTCTCTTAGAGAACTACCCTGGTTTCCACCAGGGAAAAAGAGGGAATGGTTCAAATGTGAGTATGTTAGGAGTATTGTATAGATCAGTGTTTTGAGAATTCTCCCAGAACAGGACTAAATAACCCATCTGACTTTGTATGTAATTTCATCTGTTGATAAAAAGTAACATGTTGCTCATTTTTGTATTTAATAATTTATCAGCCCTCCAAATAACATGTGATAGCACACCACATTGATTTCAGAGATGAAACTGGGACTTACCCATGAGGTTTTGAAATTGGATGGACTTACAGTGTTCAGTGATGTTGTGGGTAAAAAGTAATTTGCTCTGGGTTGAGGAAAAAATAGGGGAGTGAGAAAATGAAGATGCTAAGACTATGTGACTATTCTCTATAGAAATTTTATTAAGACAGAAAGGAAAAGAACGTAAATAGTTGGAAGGAAATATGGGGTCTGGGAGGAAGGGGTTTTGTTTTAAGTTAGGGGAGAAGTGGGTATGTGTTTTAGTTTGCTAAAGCTGCCAGAATGCAGTATACCAGAAGTGGAATGGCTTTAAAAAAAAAAAAACAAAACATTTTTAATGTTACAGGTTTACAGTTCTAAGGCCATAGAAGTGTCCAAACTAAGGCATCCAGATAAAGATACCTGAACTCCAAAGAAGGGCCAGTGTCGGTCAGATGGGAAGGCACATGGCTGGCATCTGCTGGTCTTTGTTCTGCTTTCAGGGCTTCCAGATTCTAATCCCAGTGGTTTCCTCTCTATATATTGCTAGGCCTTCCTTTATCTCCTCCAGGACACAACTCTGAGTTCTGGCTTTCTTAGCGTCTAATGGGAGGGCACATGGCAGTGTGTGCTGGGCTCCAAACATCCCTATCTGGGCATCTGCTCTCTCTGTCAACACTCCAAACATCTCTGTCGGTACAGAGCTTTCTCCAAAATACTTCTCCTTTAAAGGACTTCAGTAAACTAAACTAATCAAGACCCACCTCAGATGGATGGAGTCACATCTCCCTCTAGTCAAAAGGCCACACCCACAACTGGGTATGTCACATCTGCATGGAAACAATCCAGTCAAAGTTTCCCACCCTAAACAATAGGTCTAACCCCACAAGATTAGATCAGGATTAAAACATGGCTTTAATTATGGGCTACATAATAGTTTCAAACCGGCACAGTATGTTTTTTGTTAATTTAGTGTAGCCAGTGTAGAGAGAGTTGAAGTCACTGGGAGGAATAATTGGTGACATGACTACGCTGTGGAAAGAGTAGGAGTAGTTGAGACCAGGAGCACACAAGTTGTGGTACCTTCTCTGAAAATGGAAACTAAGATTTAGATAAGGTCCTTAGCAAGGATAAGCCCCTCTTAGCAGTATGACCTTAGTTATGAGTTATAAAATTAGGTCATGTTGTAAAGTACCTAGTAGAGAGCCCAATAAGTCATAGGTTTCAAAAAGGATAAAATACTGACATATCTATGAATGAATGGTTGAATCAAGTATTCAGGTACAGGCAATTCTAATAGGCATGTTGCAGGGAGGAGAGCAAAGCACTTAATAAAACCTGGCAAAGAGTGAGTGTTATAGACTGTAGTATTATATTTAATACTGACTATTTCCAGTGACTTACGATAACTTCCTTATTATAATTTTAAAAATTACTATAAAATATACATAATAATGAGATTTACTATTGTAACCATTTTAGAGTGTGTAATTCATTGGTGTTAAGTACACTCACAGTGTTATGCAGCCATCATCACTGTCTAGTTCTAGAACTCTTTTTATCATCCCAAATGGAAACTCTGTATCCATTGAGCAGTCACTCCCTTTACCCCTCAGCACTAGCACCTCTCCCCACCCCCTACCAGCCTTGTAACCACTGATCTGCTTTCTGTCTCTATGGATTTGCCTATGCTGGGTAATTCACATAAATGGAATCATATAACACGTGGCCTTTTGTGTCTAGTTTGTTTTATTTTGCATAGTATTTTCAAGATTCATCCATGTTATAGTGTGTATCAAATTTCATTCCTTTTTATGGCTGAAAAATATTCCATTGTATGGATATACCACATTTTGTTTATCCGTTCACATGTCAGTAGACACTTAAGTTATTTGCACCTTTTGACCATTGTGAAATGGAGATCCTATAGATATTCATATACAAAGTTTTGCCTGAACACTTGTTTTCAGTTTTTTTTATAAACTTTTTTATTAATTAAAAAACTTAACAAAAGAACATTAAAATATCATTCCATTCTACATATACAATCAGTAATTCTTAATATTATCACATAGTTGCATATTCATCATTTCTTAGAACATTTGCATCGATTTAGAAAAAGAAATAAAAAGACATCAGAAAAAGGAATAAAACGATAATACAGAAAAA
>PVIY010037615.1:0-24502 GCA_004026745.1 Myrmecophaga tridactyla | reverse complement strand
CAATTCAGCTGATGTCTTCAAGTTGAAGCCAATGCTTATTTACCATTCCAAAATCCTAAGGCCCTTAAGAATGATGCTAAATCTACTCTGCCTGTGCTCTAAAATTGGAACAACAAAGCCTGGATGACAGCACATCTTTTTACAACATGGTTTACTGAAAATTTTAAGCACACTTTTTAGATATACTTCTCAGAAAAAATAATCCTTTCAAAATATTTTTGCTCATTGACAATGTACCTGGTCACTCAAGAGCTCTGATGGAGATATACAATGAGATTAATGTTGTTTTCATTCCTACCAACACAACATCCATTCTGTAGCCTGTGGATCAAGGAGTCATTTTGATTTCACATCTTATTTTTTAAGAAATACATGTTGTTAGGCTTTAGCTGTCATAAATGGTAATTCCTCCAGTGGATGTGGGCAGAGTAAATTGAAAATCTTCTGGAGAAGATTCACCATTCCAGATACCATGAAGAATATTTATGATTCAAAGGAGAGGTAAAAATCTCAACATTAATAGGAGTTAGGAGGAAGTTGATAACTACCTTCATGAATGACTGTGAGAGGTTCAAGACTTCAGTGGAGGAAGCAACTGCAGATGTGGTAGAACTAGCAAGAGAACTAGAGTAGAAGCCGAGCCTGAACATGTGACTGGATTGCTGCAATCTCATGGTAAAACTTTAACAGATGAAGAGTTGCTTCTTATGGATGAGCAAAGAAAGTGGTTTCTTGAGATGGCAAGAAACCTTCATCTCTTGGTGAAGATGCTGTAAACATTGTTGAAATGACAACATAGGATTTAGAATATTACCTAAACTTAGTTGTTAAAGCAGTGGCAGGGTCTGAGAACATTGATTCCAATTTCAAAAGAACTTCTTCTCTGGGTAAAATGCTATTAAACAGCATCTCATGCTACAGAAAAATTTTTCATGAAAGGAAGATTGAGTTGATGTGGCAAATTTTATTACTGTCTTATGTGCCAGTTTGAAAGTATCATATATCCCAGAAAAGCCATGTTTTAATCCTTATCCAATCTTGTGAGGGTAGACATTTCTTTTTTCTTATTTTGGCGTGATTAGGCTCCAGTGAGGGTATCCATTTCTTTTAATCCTAATTCAATATTGTAGGCCAGAAACTTTTGATTAAATTATCTCCACGGAGATTAGGCATGCCTAGTGTGGGTGTGACCTTTTGAATAGCTGGAATTGTAACTCTATCCATTCAGGGTGGGTCTTGAATAGTTTACTGGGATCCTTTAAAAGAGGAAACATTTTGGAGAAACCTCAGAAATGACAGGGGACAACAGAACCAACAGAGCCCACACAGCCAGAGACCTGTGGAGCAGAAGGAAAATGCCCCCAGGGAAGCCTTATGAAATGAGGTGGAAAGCTAGCAGATGTCACGATGTGCCCTTCCCCTGAGAAAGAAATGCTGAACTTCATTGGCCTTTACTTTGGAGTTAAGGTATCTTTCTCTAGATGCCTTAATCTGGACACTTTCATGGCCTTAGAGATGTAAACTTGGAACTCAATAAATTCCCTTTTTAAAAGCCATTCTGTTTCTGATATATTGCAATTCCAGCAGCGTCAGCAAACTTAAACATCGTACTTTAAGAAATTGCCACAGCCACCCTAACCAAAATCAACTGCTAATCCTAATCAGTCATCACCCATCAACATTGCGGCAAGACCTTCCATCAGCAAAAAGATTATGACTCTAAAAACAAAAACAAAAACAAAGAATATGGCTTGCTGAAGGCTAAGATGATGGTTAGTTTTTTTCTTTAGCAATAATATATTTTAAAATTAAGAGCTGTACTTTTTTTAGACATAATGCTATTGCACACTCAATAATAGACTACAGTATAGTGTAGACATACATTTTTATGTACTGGGAAACCAAAAAATTTGTGTGACTCACTTTATTGTGATATTGCCCTATCGCAGTGGTCTGCAACTGAACCTGCAATATCTCTGAGGTATGCCTGTAGCTGAGAAATGAATGCAATTGCTCATACAAAGATTTGTACACTAATGTTTATAGCATCTTTATTTGTAATAAATTAAAACTGGAAACAATCTAAATATCCAACAGAAGTTGAATGGACAACTTATGATATATTCATACAATGGAATACTACTCAGCAACAAAAATGAATGAATTATGGTACACTCTGCAACATGGATGAATCACAAAGGATTTTGCTAAGTGAAAGAAGATGGACAAAGAGAGTATATACTGTATGATTCTATTTATATAAAATTATTTAAAATATAACTAATATATATAGTGACAAAAAGCAGATTACTGGTTGTCTGGGGAACAGGAGGAATTAATACGGAGCATGAGGAAATTTAGGGGGCGGGATGGATATGTTCATTGATTTTTGGTGATGGTTCACAGAAGTTTGCAGATGTCAAAACTCATTGTGTACACTTTATTCTTAAGTCAATCAACCTCAATAAAGCTTTTTTTTAAGGCACTGTTAAGAAAATGAAAAGGCAAGCAACAGACTGTGTGAAAATATTTGCAGAACATATATCTGCGAAAGGGCTTTTATCCAGAACATTATTACGACTCAATAAGACAAGCATCCCGATTTAAAAATAAACTAAAAACTTTGAAGAAACACTTCACCAAAGATGATAATCAAAGGCCAATAAATATATGAAAATACGCTCAACATCACTAGTCATTAGGAAAGTGCAAATTAAAACCACATCGAGACAACACTTCACACCCTCTAGCCACTAGAATGGCTAGAATTAAAAAGACTGAAATACCAGGTGTTGGCGATAATCTGAAGTACCTGGAACTGGCATATATTGCTGTTCCTAATGCAAAATGTTACAACTACTTTGGAAAAGAGTTGCAGAGTTTCTGAGGGAATATAGATAGAGACTTCAAGAGTCGGTCATTCGCTTGTACCACTGCTCCTCAAAAGGGCAAGTTTCGAAAAAGAGAACCCAAACCTTTCTTTCTCACATAGGGGTTTAAGTTTCAAAGCAAGTCGCAGGCGTCTGAGGAGTTAGGCCGATGGAAATTCAGATGGCAATGAAAAGAGAAGGGGTGGAGACAGGAAAGGAGAAGTAGGCGGGCAGAGGCCGTCGGTGTAAACCTGGCTGCCTAGTTCTTTAAGCACCCAGGGCAGTGGGGGCCTCTCCCTTCCCGCGCGCACTTGGGGTAGGGAGTGCAACGCAAGTCCCCGCCCCCGACCTGGTACAAAGGGGGGCGGGGAGCCGCAGGCAGAGCTGCCCCGGAAGAAGGAACACTTTGCGTAGCCGGTGCTTCTGGGAGAGGTTGGGGGCATGGAGCAGAGCCGGGAGCAGCCCCCGCATCCCTGGTGCCCGCCTCCAGCGGACCTCTGGCAGTCACCACCAACAGTAGGAAAAACAGACGTCACTAAATGAAACTGGGGATGCAAGGAAGTGACTTGTAGTCGTGCAGATAGTCTTTTAGAGCCATTGAGGAGTTTTAAGTATGTGGATGAAAATCAGATTCACACTGTCAGTGCGTAGAATGGACTTGGACCTGAGGCAATTTCACTTGACCACCACATTTTTTTTTCTGATCAGGCACTGTAAGCGAATGTAAGGCTGGCCCGAAAATTGGACCGGATTATCTGATGTCATCCTCTCATATCTAGTGCAGAGAGCCAATGTTGAATGGGCAAAACCAATTAAAGGATCCCTGCTTGGCTTTGGACTTCAGTCAGAAAACGAAGATGAAGTGTGTTTTTAATTTAATTTGTTTTTAAATACCAAAAAACACAAAGCAAATGCAAACATTCCTATTTTGATCATTCCGTTCTACATATATAATCAGCAATTCACAATATCATCACATAGTTGCATATTCCTCATCATAATCATTTCTTGGAACATTTGCAGAGGACGAGAAGTTTAAATGCTAATATTCTGGCCTTGTAGCAAACAGAAATTTCTCTTATTTCTTCATTTCTAAATTGTGCTAGAAACATACTATTGTGCATTTTTAAAGGCGCAAAATTCTGTTTTCTGAATCATCAAAATTACGTGTGGTTTTACTTTAGTATCCATGTACTGTAGTTTTTGAAAAATTATACATATGCTAAATATGGCATTTTATGAACTAGAATAGTTTTGGTTTTTTTTTTTTAACCAGAATACCTTGTTTTCTGAAGACACGGAAACTGTTTCCTATAGCTGTACATACTAATTCTATGCAATTTCATGCTGGCGTCGTTACATGACTGTTATGGCTCCGAATCCTGGGGACTTCTGTCTCTGTAGCTTTAATTTGGGTGTGTCAAGGCCATTCAAGGACTAATTAGTTCTTCTTAAGGCAAGATATATGACTTAAAGAAAATTTCTAGATGGCTTAGTAGCGCCATAGTTTACCCGCAACCTTAAAGGTACCTTCTCTTTCATTTGTAGCTTTGCGACCTCTGTATATACAGAAGGTGCACGTACTGTTTAGTTTTATCGGATAACTTTTTCATATTGCAAGGACTGCTTTCTCTGTACAAAGGCTCAAGCAATTATCATCATGCCAGGTCCTGTGAACTACATTCTGCAAGTTACCGGATCTAGCCCATGGCCATCTAAGATCTGGGACGTTTTTCAAACCTGGTTGCGGAAGCGCTAGGAAATCTTTCGTCACCACTAGGTGGAGGACACCTGTTTCAGGAGGTGAGAGGTTATGAAGAGTGGGGTGAGACCAGGAAGGGGAGGTGTGAACACGGTTGCAGGGCCTCCCAAACGGACTTGGAGTTAGGCGACCCACCGGGTCTCATTCCAAGTCTCTAGGAATCTTAAGCTTGGGGTCTAAACTCCATCCCCCAGTGCCACACGCTCCCTCCACCCCCAGCACCTCCAGGGCATTTCTGAGCACGGGCCATCTCTAGTTTTCAGGAATCTGTGCGTAGTTGTTAACAAAGCATGACAGAAAACCACAGCCGGCGAATTCGGCGGTCAGGTCGCCAACGCTCTTCCAAAGAAAGGGCAGGCCGAGACGTCTGCATTTGCTCTTTTCTTCCCACCTCTTCTTCCAGAGACATCGTCCCGCTTTCCTGCTTTCTGGAAGAAGAGGAGTGCTCTAATCATTCCCGATAGCCTTCCTTGCCCTCTTCCTCTTCAGTTTTTTCTCTTCCAAACTCCTACTGAAAGATGTGGATAGCAGAACAGAGAAGAGGATACAAAGAAGTTTCTAAAAACCACCTTTTTTTGGATTCCCCTTAGAGGCGTCCCCTTTAAGGAACCAGGTCCACCTCTTTCCCATTCACCTACTGGCTTCCCATCCTGTCCATCACTCTACCTTTAAGAATATTTCCTGTTACTTCAACCCAACTTGCACACCTCCGCCCCCCGGCCCTCCTCATTGGGTCGCCCGAGGCCCGTTGACTCCTCTGTTTTCCCTCACCTCCTCCCGCCCTCTAGCCTAGCGCAACGGCATCCCGGATTCAGATTGGCTAGAACGGCTACCTCCCCGGAGCCGGATTGGTGAGATGAATGGCAGGGGCGGGAGGGCGGCGCACCCAGGGTAGGCTGTTCCTGTGCCGAGCCCCGGCCGCGGGAGGGGTGGGGAGGGGCGGGGGGAGGGGGGCTGGGAAAGTTGAGGCCGCGCTGCCGCCGGGTCTCCGGCCTCGAGGGCTCGGGCTCGCAGTGGCGGCGGTGGCCGCAAGAAGAGGCGGCGGGGGCGGGGGGAGAGGAGGGCTTGGGCCCGCGCTCCCCCAGCCCCGGAGGAGCAGGCGGCGGCCGCGGACGGAGAGATTCGCCTGAGCGGCCGGACACTCCTGCCTTCCCCGCCTGGGATCATGACCCAAGCGGGGGTCGCTGCCGCCGCCGCTGCCTCCGCCGCGGCCGAGACCGAGCAGCCGGCGGGTGAGTGACTGCGGGAGGGGGCCGCTGACAGCCGGGGCGGGGGGCGAGGGCCGGGGCTGCGGGGGCGGCTCCGGGGGCGGCTCCGGGCTCCGCTCCACCCACCCCCTCCTTGCTCCGGGAGGCGAGGGCTGTGCAAAGTGCGCCTCCTTCCTGGGGGTGCGGGCTCGCGCACCCCTCTTCCCCGGGACCTCCCTGCGCCCCGCGCTCCTTGGTGCCCGGCGCTCGGGGGGCTCGCACTGCGCCCCGACCCCCCAGATGCGCGCCTGGCGGGAGAGGCCCCGCGCTGCCCAGGGTGCATAAAGAGCTGGGCAGCCAGGTTCACACCGGATGGCCTTTGCCCGCCCCTTTCACCTTTTCCTGTCCCCTTCATTCTCCTTCTTTCGGTGACCTCTGAATTTCCTTCGGTCCCACTCGTTAGACTCGTACGGCTTGCTTTTTTAACTCTCACCCCTAAGTCGAGGAGTCGGTTTGCGTTCTTTTTAGAAGGTAACCTTTCTGGAAAGCTGCGGTACGAGTGAATGGCCAACTCTTGAAATCTAGTTCCATATTTCCCAAAGAAGTATGATTTCAGGACTCTTATGTTTTACATTTTGATCATTCGGTTCTTCCCCAACCCCCACGGTTACACTGGGATATGGTCCACGGAGGTTGGGTAATTATTAACTTTATCTGCTTAAATCTACATGCGGAATCCTAGCTATAGGCTTCCAATTTATGGTCTCACATTTTTGCCCTTAAGCAAAACCTGACACCACACAGAAGACAGCTGTGGCTAACTTAGGTTTGCAGGTAAAGAAAGCAGTTGTTTAACATACAAAAAAGTCGGAATTCTGGAATAAACCCTTTGTAGGGTAACATGGATCCTGAAGCATGTTCATAAGTTTGCTTTCTCGTAAACAAACAAAACCCCCCGCAAAATCAGCTTTTTGAAGAATTAACAGGCTGTCAACTCTCCAGTTACCTTGATGACTTTTCCTTCTGCTCAGAACACTTGTTTATTGTAATAGACTTGCTATATGGGATACATTTGTTGTTTCCATTTATTTGTGAAGTACTCTGAAGGTATATGGTACAAAGTAGATTTAATACTTTGTAGTCATTGCACTTCTGAAACCAGGATTAGATTCAGGCCATGAATGAATGGAGTTAATCGTACATTTTGCTCTAATCTAAGCAATATGACTTTTATATACATAAATATTAGATTCCCTCTAAATTTAAAAGATAATTTTTGCAAAATCTGAATATGTATGCAGCCTAGAACATTTCCTAGCATTTCATTGCAGGGTTATAAGGGCACCATAAGTTTGAAATAATTTTCTAAGTTAGTTTCCTATGGGCATTGTGGAAATAAAATTTGAAAGTTGCAGACTGCAGTCAGTGTGCCATACCAGTCTTGTATGGGAAGTTGATGAAATATTTTCCTATTTTAAAAGTTTAGCACTGTCAATAAGGGAAAAAAACACCTAAGAAAACTGAGAATGTTTACTCAGGTTAGAAGATAAACTGCAAAAGGTAATCAGCTCAAAAGTACAGTCTTGAATAGTCAATCCAGACTGTACATTAGAAACACCTTGTGTGCTTTTACCTTTTAAGTCACAGGCTACTACCCCCAGAGATTCTCATACTTTTGATCTGGGGTAAGGCTCTGCTGTAAGAAGATTTTTTTTAGTGTTTAATCTTTTTTATTTATTTATTTATATTTTAAATTTTAATGTGATTTTACTGATATATATATATATATTCACATACCATGTAATGATCCAAAGCGTATAATCAACAGGTTTACAATATCATCATTTGGCTGTGCATTTATCATCACAATCTACTTTTTCTTTTTTTCTGTGAAAAATAACATATATACAAAAAAAGCAATAAATTTCAAAGCATACCACAACAATTAGCTATAGAACAGATTTCAGAGTTTGATATGGGTTGCAGTTTGTGCCAGTTTGAATCAGTGGTACACCCCAGAAAAGCCATGTCCTTTAATCCTCATTCAATATTGCTGACTGGGAGCTTTTAGATTATCTTTTAGATGTGATTCGCCCAATTGTGGGTATTAACTTTTGAATAGAGGGAGATGTGACTCCACCCATTCCAGGTGGGTCTTGATTACTGGAATCCTTTAAAAGAGGAAGCATTTTGAAGAAAGCTTGAGAATGACAAGAGCAGCAGAGACATGAGAACTAACTACAGAGTCCACCAGCCCGCGACCTTTGGAGATGAAGGAGAACGCCTCTGGGTGAGATTCACGAAGCAAGAGGCCTGGAATGGAAGCTGGAGGACATCGCCATGTTCACCATGTGCCTTTCCAGTTGAGAGAGAAACCCTGAACTTCACCGGCCTTTCTTGAGTGAAGGTAATCTCTTGTTGGTACCTTAATTTTGACACTTAATTGGGACATTTTCTCTGCCTTAGAACTGTAAACTAGCAACTTATTAAATTCCCCCTTTTTAAAAGCTATTCTGTTTCTGGTATAGTGCATTCCGGCAGCTAGCAAACTAGAACACAATTCCACAATTTTAGGTTTTTACTTCTAACTGCTCCAAGACACTGGCAGCTAAAGAAAATATCAATGTAATGATTCAACAATCATACTCCTTTGTTAAACTGAACCTTCTCTGTATTTGATCACCTTTGATCTTTCTCCCATTCTTTAAGGGTGTCTGGGCTTTGCCCATTCTAGCTTTTTCATGTTGAAAGGGGCTGTTAATAATATGGGATAGGGGGGATGGAACTGGTGATGTTCTGGAGAGGCTGGCTCCTCTGCATTTCAGGACTTATCTGGTCTAGGGACCCCTTTGGGGTTATAGGCTTCTGGAAAGCAAACCTAGTGCATACCTTGGTAGAATCTCATATTATGCCCTAGGTGTTCTTCAGGGCTGGCAGGAATGGTTTTGGTTGGGTTTTGGCAAGCTATGATAGGTAGCAATATCTAACTAAAGCTCACATGAGAGTGACCTCCAGTGTAGCTTCTCAGCTCTATTTGAACTCTCTCAGCCCTGATACCTTATTTGTTACACTTCTTTTCCTCCTTTTGGTCAGGTTGGCATTGTTGATCCCACTATAAGATTTTTTAAAAGCTCTCCAGGTTTCCTGGGATGAATCCAGACCTGGCACCGTGGATCAACAATTATATCCTGACCAAAAAGGGGAAAAGAAGTGTAACTAATGAAGTATCAGTGGCAGAGAGAGTTCAAATAGAGTTGAGAGGCTACTCTGGAGGTTGCTCTTAGGCAAGCTTCAGGTATGCTTTGCTGTCTATCATAACCTGCCATCCCCCCATCCAGGAACATTCCAGCCAATCCTAAATAACACCTAGGGCAATTTATAAGATTCCACAACGGTTCCAGGCACTAGAGTAACTTTCCAGAAACCTACAACCTCCAGATGGGTCCCTGGTCCAGATAAGTCTTGAAACCTGGCCCATCCTCTCCAGAACATCAGATAGTTTCATCTCCCTACCCCATATTTGTGATAGACCTTCCAATATAAAAAATTTAGAATTTCCATAGCCCAAACAACCCCAATGAAAGGTATGGAAAGATCAAAGGTGATGGTGGAATTATACAGAGAAGATAGGACTTAACAAATAAATGTGAATGCTGAATCATTAAATTGATATCTCTTTTAGTTTCCAGCATTTTATAGCAGCTAGATGTAAAAACCTAAAACTGTGAAGTTGTAACCCGTGTCAACGTCTGAAATATGTTCTGCAACTAATTGTGGTGCTATGCTTGGAAATTTATAGCATTTTTGTATATATGTTATTGTTCACAAAAAAAGGTCAATTGTGATGATAAAAAAGTATTTAAGCCCTCTAGCCTCCTATATTCTGGAGCAGCTAGAAGGAAAAATATGAGAGGATCGTATGGTAGCCCATGACAAACTCGAATCTATCCTGTAATCATTTTTTGAAGAGTGCTTTGAAAACTATTGCTTTTTTTCTTTCTTTACTTTGTATATATGTTATACTATACAATGCAAAAAGTTTTTAAATAAGCTCTCCAGGTGATCCTATTTAGCAGCCAGGTTTGAGAATAACTGTGAATCTAGAACAATCTCTGCTCTAGGCTTTTCTAAAAATCAGGTCTTCCTTATGTATTCAACTTTTTGCCTACTGCTTTCTAACGTGAACCTTTGGGCCCTTGATGGTCCACAGATATGGAGGTCACACCTCTGCTTTTGTTAAAGACATTTGCCCTTCCTCAAAATACGTATACTCTTCCCTGTGTTCCCTATTCCCACCAAATAGTTCTAATTCTCCTTTTATGAAGGTTTTCCTTATAGCTTACTTTAGCTGTTAGCAGTTGCCTCCTTTTGAATTCTTATGCCAAATATTGTTAGAAAAATGTGCTTTATGTTTATAGGAGGTGGCTGTTTAACTTCTGTATTTCACGATTCTCAAACTTAACAGCAAGAAATGTTTTCTTCTTTTGTGTGTTCTCTACAGTGGTTTCCATTAAGTTGGTTTGCTCTATAATCTTCCTGATTCTTACTACAACCATAATTTTAGATTTGAATCCATTCTAGATGTGTATGTCTTTGGTAGTTTTTTCATAGCTTAACTAGCCTTGAATTCAAGTAGAGACATCAATTTTATCCATATCTTTTTTTTGGTAAGATATATTCTTTTTTTATTAATTAAAAAAAATTAACAACAAACAAAACAATAAGATATCATTCCATTCTACATATATAATCAGTACTTCTTAATATCATCACATAGTTGCATATTCATCATTTCTTAGAACATTTGCATCGATTTAGAAAAAGAAATAAAAAGACAACAGAAAACGAAATAAAATGATAATAGAGAAAAAAAAGTTATACATACCATACCGCTTACCACTAGCATTTCAAACTAAATTTATTTTAATATTCACTACCGCTTCATTTACTACTAGCATTTCAAATTAAATTTATTTTAATATTTGTTCCTCCTATTATTTATCCATATCTTTTTCTTTATCTATTCAGTCAGTTATTTCCCCTTGTGTAGTCCCATAATATCTTTTTTTAAAAAATATTTTTACTGAGATATCTTCATACATGTACAGTTCATCCAAAGTATATAATCAGTGGCTCACAATATCATTTAATTGTGTATTTATCTCGCTCTAATTATTTTTAGAACATTTCCATCACTCCAGACAAAGAAATAAAAAAGAAAAAAAACCTATATATCCCATACTCTTTACACTTCCTCTCATTGACCCCTAGTATTTCAATCTACCCAGTTTCTTTGCCCCTTATCCCCAGTCCCCTATTTATTTTTTGTCCTTATTTTTTTACTCATCTTTCCATACCCTGGATAAATGGAGCATCAGACACAAGGTTTTCACAATCACATGGTCACATTATTAAAATCTATAACTATACAATCATCTTACAATAATCAAAGCTACTGGAATACAGTTCAGCGGTTTCAGGTACTTCTGTCTCATCACTCCAATAAACCATAAACTAAAAAGAGATATCTGTGTAATGCATAAGAATAACCTCCAGGATAACCTCTCGACTGTTTGAAATCTCTCAGCCACTGAAACTTTACTTTGTCTCATTTCTCTCTACTCCCTTTCGGTTGAGAAGTTTTCTCAATCCCATGCTGCTGGATCCTGGCTCATACCTGAGAGTCCTGTCCCACCTTGCCGGGGAGGTTTATACCCCTGAAAGTCATGTCCCATGTCGTGGGGAAGGGCAGTGAGTTCACCTGCCGAGTTGGCTTAGAGAGGCACATCTGAACAATAAAAGAGTTTCTCTGGGGGTGACTCTTAGATGATTATAAGTAGGCTTAGCTTCTCCTTTGTAGGAATAAATTCATAGGGTAAGCCCAAGACTGAGGGCTCAACCTACTGAATTGATTGTCCCCACTGCTTGTGAGAATATCAGGAATTCCCCAAATGGGGAAATTTAATATTTCCTCCTTTCTCCCCAGCCCCCCAAGGGAACTTTGCAAATATTTTTTTACTCTGCCCAAATCACGCTGGGATGTATCGGGGCATCACACTAATCTGTACAAACCAACAAGATCTCACGTCCTATTCAAGATTCCATATGATATGATTCCCATAATATCTTGTACTTGTTTTTGTGTTAACATTTATCACACTGATGTAAGTTTGTGTTTATTCGCCTTTCCTATCTGACTACTAACCTCAGTGCTCCACATTGGGCACCTCCAGGGTTTACAATTCACCGTGTATTCTTAAATACATGGCAGAGCTAGAACCACACCAACACAGGAACTTCATCTTTGGATTCCTAGACCTTTCATAGCATTGGTCATTAGTAGACACTTAATAAGTGTTTATTGAATGAATGAATGACTGCCGTCTTATATATTATGCAAAGATAACCATATAAATCCTAGTATAAGTAGATTTGGCATTAATTGACTGCTGTTAATTATCCTTATGCCCCATACTCCTATTATGGATCTGTTAAGGGTTAGTGGAATCTAATTATGGTTGTCACAGCTCCATTAAAACATGTAATCTTCCTTCCAATATATACAGATATATGTACTTTGAGCTTTTACTCTGAGCTCTAAAAGTTGACTCTTGTTATCCATAAAGTACTTGTGGAACTCTCACTAAGAGAAAAGCTGTTAACTGTCCAATTTGATAATTTTTCTTTTTCTCATTAAATTTTCCATATGGGTACAATTTTACTTCTTCAGAAGGCCAGATCTTTTAATTGGTAGTGCATGATAAGTTGCTCCTATTAATGTGCTAATACTCTGTTTTTAATTCAGCTCATCAAGTATTTATTGAATGTTTACCATTTGCCTAAACTATTAGGTACTAAAGATAATAGAGAAGTAGTAAATGATATAGACTCTGTTCTTAAGATGTTTATGGGCATTGGGAGGATGGGAGAATGGCCATTTTAATGCAGTATTCATTAGAGTCTAAATTAAATGTCAGTACCCCAAATCTATGATTCATTTATTACTTCCTTACTGAGTACTACTTGTTGAGGAAACAGATATAAAACATGTGATCATTATCATTTAGAAACATACAGTCTAGTGGGAAAGGTCAGTAAGTATATAGAGTGTATTTTCGATTAAGTGTGTGAACTATGTGGGATGTTATATCAGGATGTTTGGGATTATCAGTATTATCTGGTCTAAATTCTAGAGATCAGAGGAAGTTTCAAAGAGGATACCTAGGAGTTCCCAGTTGAAAAGTTAATATGGGTATTCCAGACAAAGTAAAGGTATGAAGGCATGGAAATAATCAAAGGTGTCATTACTTGATGAAGGAGCTGCAAATAGATTGCTGTCAGTAGACAGGAATATTGTTAAAGAGCCTAATCTTTGGAGTCAGATGGATGTGGTTTGCAAACTCATTCTGAGAGGTCTGAGGCCTTGCTGATCCTGCTTGTGTAGGGTAGCAGTAGTCTACTGCTAATTTAACTTCTAGTCTCTTTGTACAACAGGTGCTTCAGGATTCCCCTAATTTTTCATCTATATTCCCTGTAATTTCTCTTTTGCGTACTGCCTGGTGGCCTGAGGAGCCCCAAATAATGAAACCTTTAATGGGTCTCCTGGTGAAAACATTGTCACCCTTGTTTTAATTTCTTAAACATTAGAAGCCACAGTGAAGGGGACATGAAGAAGAATTTGTAGTGCAATTGTGAGATGAGAAGAAGGTGCTATTTCTGCTTCTACTTGTAGGACCAGTTTCTCTTTGGTTATAAGCAACAGAAATTGAATTTGGCTAACCTAGCAGGAAAGGGAAATTTATGGATAGATTCTGGGTAAGCCCACAGAAGTGAGTGAAAGTAGAATAATAAAGCCTTGGGAAGGCCAGGAAACAGAGCAACTCCCAGGATCACATGGGTCTATGGGGCTAACTCAGCCCCAACCAGCTTTTCTAATTGTGCAAGGGAGTCTTACTCTTCAGGCCTGTCTCCACCCCAGAGGCTAGCCCATGCTTGATAGTCCCATCAGATTTTAGGAATGGGACAGCTCCCCAAGGGAAATCAGGATATTGTTGCCAGAATGCCAAAACACCAGATGTCTGCTGCTATGTTTATTGGATCTGTCAGTGTGGAGGTCTTTTGTTGGGCTCAGTGTAAGCAGTTTTAGGAATAAAAGCCAGGTCGCAGTTGGTTGGAGAAGGAATGGGAGCAGAGAAAGTAGGGACAGTGAGTGTAAACTACTCTTTTTTTTTTTTAATTTTTTATTAATTAAAAAAAATTACAAGAAACACAAACATTCCCAACACATACACTCAGCACTTCACAATATCATCACATAGTTGCATATTCATCATCATGATCATTTCCCAGAACACTAGCATCGATCCAAAAAAAGAAATAAAAAGACAACAGAAAAATACAACAAACAGAAAAAAAAAATTTACAGGCCATACCCCTTACTGATCCCTTTCATTGATCACTATAAACTACTCTTTTTTATTATTTTTTTAAATTTGCATATGGGCAGGAGGCACCAGGTATTGAACTCCAGACCTCCAGCAGGGCAGGTCGGAGCTCTGCCTGCTGAGCCACGGCAGCCGCCCTAAACTACTCTTTTAAGAAATCTGATGGTTAAGGGTGGAGGGGAAAGGGAGAGGGAGAAAGGATGAGAACACCCCAAGGGAGTTGTAAGGTCAGAAAAATATTTTTTTTGCTTCATAAATGGAAAAAAATGAATAAGGATATTTTATAATGGGAAGCCATGAGTAGGGAGGGAGATATTAAAAACATAGGCTAGAGAAGATATATTCTATAATAAGATAATACAATGTGGTTGTGATGGAGTCTGGAGTAGGTAGAGGATTTTTTGTTATCCAGAACTATTAGGGAAGGTTTCACAGAGGAGGACAGACTTGGATTGGGCTTTAAAGAGTGGGTAGGACTTTGATAAGAAAACAGAAGTGGGAAGGTCATTTCAGTGGGAAAATATCTTGGGTTTAGGTAGGATAGTTGATAGAGAGCACAAGGCAGAACCTGTCTGAATTGGAGAGGAGAAAGAGGAGATGACCTAATTAATAAATAATCATGCATCTATGTGTGTTATTCTAGGTGTGGGGTGGGGAATGGATGGGTGAGGACTGGCCAGTGAAGGTGATATTTGGTAGAGTCATGAAAACCAGGGCCCAGAAGTTTGGTTATGGAAGAATAAATGGGTGGAAAATAATATGTAGATTCTGGAGCAGGAGAGTAACTTGATAGAATATGGTAACTTGGGCAGATTAATGAGACATTGGAGTATAAAGTTCATTGGAGTTAAGGTATAAGACAAAAAAGACTCATAAGAGCCAGATGTGTATAATAAAGGACCTAGACTAAGATGATCTTAATAAACAAGAAGAGATGAAAGTTGTGTATATATTGATTAGATTTAGTGGGGTGAAGAATTGAAGACTATTTGGGGTTTAAAGCCAAGTTAAAATTTTGGTGTCATTAACAAAATGGAGAAATTTGAAGTAGGTCTCTTAAGAGGCAAGACAATTTAAAACCTTCCAAACAAATTTAATTGGTTTTGAAATGAAATTTTCTGAAAAGGACTTTGCCGAACCAAAAATTTGGAGAGAGATTGAGTTGAAAGACAGGTTCCTCATAAAAACATAATAACTTTACATAAACAATTTGAAACTTTGTAGGGAGAAAAACAGGGAAGAGAGCGATGGGCACCTTGTACCTCATTCAGAGTGAAAGATACTGAATCATATTAGAGAAAGAGGATGCATAAACCAAAAAATAGAAGAAAACCTGGTAGGAGGAATTTTCAAGAAAAGAGAGAGATCAGTCATTGATTTCAAGTCCTACAGAGAGGAGAATGACAGAGAACAGACCTTTAATTTAGTGAGAAATTGTCTCCAACCCTTAAGAAAGCACTTTTGGTTGACTGTAGCCATCAGAAAAAGCATATTGTCATGAGTTTGGGAGAGATTGACCGATGAAGGAGAGGTGAGAAGTTTTGCAGGAATAGTAGGATAGAAATGGAGTAATGGCTAGAAAAGGTTATAAATTCTTATTTAGTATAAGGAAAACCTTTGTATTTTGGAAGCCAAAGAGAAATGGTGGAGGAGGAAATAAAACGCTCAGAAGAAAGCAAATATAGAGTCTGAGTCCCCTTCCGCAGATGGAAGAATTAGCTTTAGGAAGTTCTGGATGGTTGAAAAGATAGATATATAGACAGAGACCGTTTATGGTGAGATCCATTTAAGGAACTTGCACCAGCTCACCTCCATCTTTTCAGTGAATCAGAGGGGAAATGGAAGAAAAGGAATTAACATGAATTGAGTTTCTGCTATGTAGCAGGCACTTTGTTAGATCCATTAAATGTATTATCATGCAAATTCATATCATGTAAACTTCTAGTTTTAAACATGAGGATGCTGGGATTCTGAGGAGTATTTATTTAAAAGCCATAGAGCTAGTAAATGTCAGATTTGAGATCTCATCCTAGGTCTGATACCAAAGGCTATTCCTATCCCATTATACTATTCATTCATTAATATGAGGTGAATGATAGTGAGAGGACCTGTATTAGTGATGATTGTGGCTGTGCATCAGAATCACTCTAGAAGCCTAAAAAAATTTTTTGTACCCTACCCTAGGAATTCATTCCTTTATTCAACAAATATTTATTGATTATTCTGTATGTGTCTGGCATGATTCTAGGCACTTAGAATACAAAGTGAATGAAATAGACTCTGATTCTTGCCCCTGAAGGTGCTATATCCAGACCTACAGAATCAGTGGATCCCAGTGATTCTGATGATTATTCAGGTTTCAGAACCATACTGTTCTAGGAGTAATTGATGAGAGAAGGACCGGAATTGTTGAGTTTGAATTTGTAGTGAGCCTAGTCTGCACAGGATTTAGTGGCATTCAGTAACAGGAGAAAGCACTCCTGGAAGTTGATCCTATACGAAGAGGCTATCATAAGACAAAGGAATTGAGCATTGAATTAGCCGACTCTGTAGTCAGTTATATCACATAGGAAGTTTATCAATGATAACAATAATCCCTTACATTTTAGTTATACTGTTTACAAAAGCCCATTATTCATTCAACAAACATTTGGGTAACTGTGTGCACACATTGTGTTAGGCCCTAGGGCAACAAGGAAAAAGTGGTCCCTACCTTCGAAGAGCTTGGACATACATAATGTCAATTGACCTCTCAGAGAACTCTGTTTGCAGGGTTGCACAAAGCAGTAAAAATAGTTGTACATAAGGGAGCCAGGTTTCTCATTGTCACAGGAGGATGTTACACATGAGCAAGGGGGGAAAGGCTAGACTGAGCCCTGTGGTGCTGAATTGGAGTCCAAGAGATAGGTCTGAACTCATATTTATTTTGCTATATACAGATAGAAACAGAGATGAATATAGATTTGTGTGTATACTTGGTTTCTAGACATATATTTGTTCTCTAGCTCTGTCCACTGAGAGGGCCTAGAAGCAGTGACACTCTAGTAGCAGTGACACACTATAGTGGCAATGAGCAAGTCCAGCATCCAGACATGGTTTGTAAAATACCATTCTCCAATAGAAGGAGTGAGGGCTCTGTCTTAGTTTTCTAGGGCTACTGAAACAGTAACATGAATGATGTGGCTTAAAACCACAGAAATTTTTAAAAAATTTATTTTATTTATTAAACATACCTACATACAAACACAAACATTCTTACCATATGATCACTCCATTCTACATGTATAATCAGTAATTTACAATATCATCACATAGTTGTATATTCATCATCATGATCATTTCTAAGAACATTTGCATCAATTCAGGAAAAGAAATAAAAAGAAAACCACAGAAATTTTTTGTCTCACAGTTCTGGAGGCCAGAATTCCAAAGTCAGGATGTTGGTAGTGTCATGCTCCTTCTGAAACTTGTAGGGGAGAATCCTTCCTTATCTTTTTTCATTTCTGGGTTTACCAACAATCCTTGTCATTCCTTGGCTTGTAGATGCATCACTCTAGTCTCTGCCTCTGTCTTTACATGTCCTCTTCTCCCTCTGTCTCTCATAAGGACACTGATCATACTAGATTAGGGTCAGTTCTAATTCAGTATGACTCATTCTAATTTGAATTACATCTGCAAAGACCCTATTTCCAAATAAGTTCACATTCACAGGTACCATGGGTTAGAACCTCAACATATCTCTTTTTTTTTTCAACATATCTTTTTAGGTACACAGTTCAAACCATCACAGAGTCCTTGAAGAAATGGCTTATTCTAGGGCTGAAGCAGGGAAAACATGAGATGAATCATGAGTGTCTTGTATAGTGCCAGAAAGTAAGGAAATATCAAAATGGGGGCAGGGGGCATATGGAAAGGATACAGGAACCAACCAGAAAGAGTTGCCAAAGGCCAAAATTTAGGTTTTTGAATAATGTGAACAACAAAATAATCATAACATTGAATTGTGTCTCAAAGGATAAAATAAATATTCATGAGTCCATACAGACATAAATAAGTGACTGAATAATTAAATAAATGGAGGAAGAGATCTTCCTTTCAGAAGAATTTAAAAGAAAAATTGTATATTTAGATACTCCCTGCTCAAGAGATGTAGATTAATTCCCCTCTCCTTCATTGTGGGTTAGAGTTAGTACTCACTTTCAAAGAATAGAATGTGGAAAAGAAAAAAATAATTATAATAACATAGCAGTAATTATTTAAGTAGTGTTAACAGAAAACAAGGAGGAAAATTGGTGGCAAGAATGCTACTTTTCAAAACTTAAATTCTTTAGTTTGGATTTGAATTGCTTAATATAAGCGTATTTGATTTTTATAATGAAAAAATCTAGTTAAATAATAAATAATACTAAGAAAATTGGGGAAAAGGATACATTCTTAGTAGTGTTGGGAAACTGGAAAGAGTGTCATGTGCAGAACAGAAACATTGAGGAATTTATGAACATCACAATGCACATTGCATCAGATTGGTGGTAAAACCTAACAGTGTGGAGAAACCTGTGACTCAATACAGGCTTAAAAGGGAACCACTAGAAAATGACTTTCCCAGTCACAATTCTGGAAAACCCCAAAGCTCAGAGTCTTTTAGAAGTAGGAGTGGGCTAAGGGTGGTCAAAAGGTAATAAATACCAGACTTCAGAACAACCATATGAGGGCCCCTCTAGAATAGCTGATTATGGAATTTATTCCCAGGTTAAGATGTTAGAATATATATATATATATATATATATATATATATAAGCTGGAGGTATCTCCAATGTAGGCTTTAGGGTGAGAGAAGTAATCCAGGTAATACCTTAAAGAATTTGTGGTTGCTACTATGAATGTGGAGCTCCTTCAGTCAGAAGGCACAGGGTTAGTTGCTTACTTCCACCCATGCCTAATACTCCCGATAACTAGAACTCTTATAGTTATCATGCACATTCATGGCAGGGAGAAGAGTGATTCTTAGTGTAGGTGTATATTAAAGTCACCTAGAGAGTCTTTTCCTTTTTAAATTAAAGGTGATTTCTAAAGTGCAATGGGGTTGAGAACTATTGTGCTAGAAAAACCAAATTTAGCCACCAATTTGTTTAACCAAGAATCAATAAATATTTAAGAAAAGCAACTGGATGAAAGAGGACACCAAGCCAAACAGAGAACTCAATCTTTGAGGAAAACAAATGGAATGTAATAGACAAAGGATAATATTTTTTATTAAAAATGTCTTCAAAGATTCAAGAGAATCTCATTTCCATAAAATATCAATGGGGTGCTCTGAAAAAGGAACAAAAAACAGGAAAAATTTTGGAAATAGAAAACATGTTTGCTGAAATGAAAACTTCAATGGCAGGCTGAATAGTAGAATGAATGTAATAGATAACTAAATTAATGAATTAGATGGTCATGCCAAAGAGTTCTTCCAAAATTTGGCTCAAGAGGACAATGAAGAAAATTATAAGAGGTTGAGACATGGAATATAACTCTAGGAGAAGAACTAACATCTTGAACTAAATCCAGACTATTTCAGTAAATTTCTGGCAGAGGTGGATGGTGGGCAGTTAGAGGGAGGAAATAAGTGTTAAAACTTTTATAGTGGAGGAAGATGAGACCATACATACTATATTTAATATGAGGAAAACATTTACATTAAAAAAAATTGTTTTCCATTTTTTATTAGAGAAGTTGTAGGTTTTACAGAAAAATCATGCATAAAATACAGAATTCCCATCTACCACCTATTATTAATACTTTGGTGTGATACATTTGTTGCTATTGATAAAAATGCATTTTTATAATTATACTATTAACCAAAGTCCACAGTTTAACTTAAGGACCACTATTAGTGTTGTGCAATTGCATATATTTTTAAAAAACTTTGTTGTAGTAACATATATACAATCTAAAATTTCCTTTTAGCCACATTCAAATACAAAATTCAGTGCTGTGAGTAATAGTCACAATGTTGTGCTGCTATCACCACTATAATTACCAAAACTTTTCCATTGTCCCAAATAGAAACTCTGTATAATTTAAGCATTAAGTTCCTATTCCCTACCCCTACTCTGTCCCCTGGTAACTTGTATCCTAGATTCTGACTGTGTGATTTTGCTTATTTTAATTCATATCAGCGAGATCATATAATATTTGTCTTTTTGTGTCTGATTTATTTCACTCAATATGATGTCTTCAAGATTCATCCATGTTGTTTCATACATCAGAACTTCATTCCTTTGTATGGTTGAATAATATTTCATTGTGGGTATATACCACATTTTGTTTATCCATTCATCAGTTGATGGACACTTGGATTGCTTCCATCTTTTGTCAATTGTGAATAGTGCTGCTATGAGCATTAGTATGAAAATATCTGTTCTAGTCCCTGATTTCAGCTCTTTGGGGTATATACCTAGAATGGGATTGCCAGGTCATATGGTGATTCTACATCTAACTTTCTGAAGAACTGCCAAACTCTCCTCCACAGTGGTTGCACCATTTTACTTCCAGCTAACAATTAATGTGTATTCCTATTTTTCCACATTGTCTCTAACACTTGAAATTTTCTGTTTTTTTAATAGTAGCCATTTCAGTGGGGGTGAAATGGAATTTCATTGTGGTTTTGATTTGCATCTGCCTAATGGCTAGTGATGTTGAGCATCTTTTCATGTACTTTTTGGCCCTTGTATATTCTCTTTGGAGAAAGGCCTATTCATGTCTTTTGCTCATTTTTTATATGGTGGTTTGTCTTTTTCATTGTTGAGTTGTGGGAATTCTTTATATCTTCTGAATATTAAATATGTGGTTCCAAACATTTTCTCCCATTGTGTAGGTTTTTTTTTTTTACTTTCATGATAAAGTCCTATGATGTTCAAAAGTCAATGAAGTCCCATTTATCTGTTTTTTTCTTTTCTTACTTGTGCTTAGGATGTGAAGTCTGAGCTAGCTCAAGGCCCTTCAGATAGTTCCCTACATTTTCTTCTGGAAGTTTGACAGTTCTGGCTCTTATATTTACATCTTTGACCGATTTTGAGTTGATTTTTATAAATGATGCAAGGTAGGGATCCACCATTCTCTTGTGTCTGGACATCCAGTTTTCCCAGCACCATTGTTGAAGAGACTTTTCTTTCCCAGTGGAGTGGACTTGACATTCTTGTCAAAAATCAGTTGGCCAATGTGGGACATGACATCCAGAGGTGAATGTCTCCCTGGAGATGTGGGACATGACTCCCAGGGATAAATCTGGCCCTGGTACTATGGGAGCAACAATTTCATCCTGAACAAAAGGGGCAAAAGACGTGCAACTAATAAAGTATCAGTGGCAGAAAGAGTTCAAATAGAGTTGAGAGGTCACTCTGGAGGTTACTCTTATGTAAGACCTTACTACCTATCATAACCTGCCAAACCCCAACCAAGACCATTCCAGCCAATCCTAAAGAGCACCTAGGGCAATATATAAGATTCCACAAGGGTTCCATGCACTAGAGTAACTTTCTAGAAACCTGCAACCTTCAGGTGGATACCTGGACCAGATAAGTCCTGAAACCTAAAGGACCCAACCTCTCCAGAACATCAGATAGTTTCACCTGTCTACACCATATTAGTGACAGACCCCTCCAACATGAAAAAGTTTGGCCATAGCCCAAACACCCCTAAAGAGAGGGATAGAAAGATCAAAGATGGTGGTGGAGTTGCACAGAAAAGATATGAAGATAAGATTTAACAACTGAATATGATTGTTAAATCATTAAATTGATATCTTTTTTAGTAATGCAGCTACAAGTAAAAACCTAAAATTGTGGAATTGTAATCCATGTCAAACTTTGAAATATGTCCTATAACTAATTGTGGTACTGTGCTTTGAAATTTATTGCTTTTTTGTATATCTGTTATTTTTCACAAAAAAGAAAAAAAAAGTCAATTGTGGTGATAAAAAAATATTTAAGCCTTTTAGCCTCCTACACTTTGGAGCAGCTAGAAGGGAAAATCTGAAAGGATTGTGTGGTAGCTCATGTCAAATTCTCGGTCTGTCCTGTAACTACTTGTTGAATTGTGCTTTGAAAACTATTGCTTTTTTATTTCTTTGTTTTGTATATATGTTATACTATGCAATAAAAAAGTTAAAAAGAAATCAGTTGTCCACATTTGATTATATACTATGTATGGATGAAAGCAATCTGAGAAATTTGGCTAGAAAAGATAGTGAAGTTAAAAACTGCAAACCTAAAATTGAACTACTTGGGAGCTATGATCCACAAAAACAACTTTTTATTGAAGATCCCTATTATAGGAATGACTCCAACTTTTGAGGCTGTGTACCAGCTGTATGTGAGGTACTGCAAAGCATTTTTGGAGACTTCACAGTAAAGCTGCATCCATTCATTGCTGAAGGCCAACAATGAGTAACATCTGATAGTGATATTCTAGGTTTTTCACTCAATCAGCGCATTAAAACGTAATGTTTATAGCTCAAGGCCGCACTTTTATTTAATTGACTTGCTGTTTTTATCTTAAAAAATAATTGTAGATGGAAATCATTGTTTTTTTTTTGGCAGAAGAATTAATGAAAATCTTTGATTCAGATGTACCAATTTATTGGGTACATTACATTTCTTTTAAACAAACAAAAAATCAATTAGCCATAAATGTGACAGTTGATTTCTGAGTGCTCAGTTCAATTCCATTTCTCTATTATGTCTGTCCTTGTGCCAGTACCATACTGTTTTGATTACTATAGCTTAGTAATAAGTTTTAAGATAAGTTGTGAGTCCTCCAACTTCCTTCTTCTTTTTAAATATTGCTTCAGCTATTTGGGGCCCCTTACCCTTCCATGTAAATTTGATGATTAACTTTTCCATTTCTGCAAAATAGGTCATTGCAATTTTTTTTTCTTCATCATCATGATCATTTCTTGAAACATTTGCATCCATTCAGAAAAATAAATAAAAAGAAAACAAAAAAATTCTTACATACCATACCCCTTACCCCTCTCCCTCATTGATCACTAGCATTTCAATCTAAATCCATTTTAGTGTTTGTTCCCCCATTATTTATTTTTATTCCATATGTTTTTTAATTTTTTATTAATTAAAAAAAAATTACAAGAAAGAAACACAAACACTCCCAACACATACACTCAGCAATTCACAATATCATCACATAGTTGCATATTCATCATCATGATCATTTCCCAGAACATTTCCATCAATTCAGAAAAAGAAATAAAAAGACAACAGAAAAATAAAACAAAAACAGAAAAAAAATTTTATGTACCATACTCCTTACCCCTCCCTTTCATTGATCACTAGCATTTCAAACTAAATTTATTTAACATTTGTTCCCCCTATTATTTATTTTTATTCCATATGTTCTACTCGTCCATTGACAAGGTAGATAAAAGGAGCATCAGACACAAGGTTTTCACAATCACGCAGTCACATTGTGAAAGCTGTGTCATTATACAATCATCATCAAGAAACATGGCTACTGGAACACAGCTTTCAGGCAGTTCCCTCCAGCCTCTCCATTACGTCTTGAATAACAAGGTGATATCTACTTAATACATAAGAATAACCTCCAGGATAACCTCTCGACTCTGTTTGGAATCTCTCAGCCATTAACACTTTGTCTCATTTCACTCTTCCCCCTTTTGGTCGAGAAAGTTTTCTCAATCCCTTGATGCTGACTCTCAGCTCATTCTGGGATTTCTGTCCCACGTTGCCAGGAAGATCCATACCCCTGGGAGTCATGTCCCACATAGACGGGGGAGGGTGAGTTTGCTTGCTGTGTTGGCTGGAGAGAGAGGCCACATCTGAGCAACAAAAGAGGTTCTCTTGGGGGTGACTCTTAGGCTTAATTTTAAGTAGGCTTGACCTATCCCCTGTGGGGTTAAGTTTCATATGAACAAACCCCAAGACTGGGGGCTCAGCCTATAGCTTTGGTTGCCCACATTGCTTGTGAGAATATCAAGAATTCAACTTGGGGAAGTTGAGTTTTCCCCCGTTCTTACCATTCCCCAAAGGGGACTTTGCAAATACTTTTCCACTCACTGATCAAATCACTCTGGGATTCATCAGGGCATCACCTGGACAAACCAACAAAATCTCATGTCCTATACAAAGTTCCATGTACTTAAGGTGTTCAATCAACTATCTACATAAGTTATATTAGGAGATGCACTAGTCAAAGTATAAATTTGTACCAAAT
>PVIY010037614.1:0-24520 GCA_004026745.1 Myrmecophaga tridactyla | reverse complement strand
CAACCAAAGCTAGGCTGAGCCCCCAGTCTTGGGGTTTGTTCATATGAAACTTAACCCCACAGGGGATAGGTCAAGCCTACTTAAAATTAGGCCTAAGGGTCACCCCCAAGAGAACCCCTTTAGTTGCTCAGATGTGGCCTCTCTCTCCAGCCAACACAGCAAGCAAACTCACCACCCTCCCCCTGTCTACGTGGGACATGACTACCAGGGGTGTGGATCTTCCTGGCAATGTGGGACAGAAATCCCAGAATGAGCTGAGATTCAGCATCAAGGGATTGCGAAAAACCCTAGAATGAGCTGAGACCCAGCATCAAGGGATTGAGAAAATCTTCTAGACCAAAAGAGGGAAGAGTGAAATGAGACAAAGTGTCAGTGGCTGAGAGATTCCAGACAGAATCAAGAGGTTATCCTGGAGGTTATTCTTATGCATTAAGTAGATATCACCTTGTTATCAAAGATGTAATGGAGAGGCTGGAGGGAACTGCCTGAAAATGTAGAGCTGTGTTCCAGTAACCATGTTTCTTGACGATGATTGAATAATGATATGGCTTTCACAATGTGACTGTGTGATTGTGAAAACCTTGTGTCTGATGCTCCTTTTATGTACCTTGTCAATAGATGAGTAGAACATATGGAATAAAAATAAATAATAGGGGGAACAAATGTTAAAATAAATTTAGTTTGAAATGCTAGTGATCAATGAAAGGGAGGGGTAAGGGGTATGGTATGTAAAATTTTTCTTTCTGTTTTTGTTTTATTTTTCTGTTGTCTTTTTATTTCTTTTTCTGAATTGATGCAAATGTTCTGGGAAATGATCATGATGAATATGCAACTATGTGATGATATTGTGAATTGCTGAGTGTATATGTTGGGAATGTTTGTGTTTCTTTCTGTAATTTTTTTTAATTAATAAAAAATTTAAAAAAAAGGACATGGGACTGGGCGGGCCACGGTGGCTCAGCAGGCAGAGTTCCGGCCTGCCATGCCGGGGCCCCGGATTCGATTCCCGGTGCCTGCCCATGCAAAAAAAAAAAAAGATATGGGACTTCCTGATTAAACCACTGGAATCTAGCATGCAAGATAAGGATGACTTCAAAACTCAAAGGGTGTTCATGGGTACAAAGTTCCTGTTTGAGGTGCTGGGAGAGGTTTTGGCAGTGGACGGCGGTGACGACAGCACAACACTGTGACCATAATTGACAGCATGGCATTGTATATGCGTGAACGTGGTCAAAATGGGAAATGTTACGTTGTGTATATGTTAGCCCAGTCAATTTTTTTTAATTCAAAGAGGAAAAGCTTCCAATATGAAATTAGATATCCAGCCGAAATATAAGGCAAGTATACGGGTAGACATATTTGCTAGAGATGTTTGCACACGCGCAAGACTTTTTAAAAATATATATACCTCCCAGGCATTCTTTCTCAGGAAACTACTGGAGGATGTATCCCAGAAAAATAAAGAGAGTAAACCAAGAAAGAGGAAGACATGGGATCCAGAAAACACAAGAGAGGGGCAGTGAGAATGTCCATGATGAAGGCGGATTCCTGGGGGGGCAGCTGCTCAGGTCGGCCAACAGGTCAAAAAGTGCCAGGCCAGGAAAGAGATCACCCCAGTACGACTAAATTTACAGAACGCTCTATGCAGAGATATAAACCCACAGCAGAGATTTGGGGACGAAATATATATATTATTAAAAATACATGTTATGGTAAACGAATCAAGAAAAAATTATTAATTCCAAGGAAATTTTTTAAATGGGCAAAATAGGAGAAATAATTATACTATACTAACTATAGTGTGCATTCAGGTCGATATGACCTGAAAAACCGCTGAAGGTGGGTGCCCCTGGAGGGGGAAAATAGGATGCCCTTTTTCATAAGTGCTGTAGACCTAATTCACTTTTTAAAGAGTGTAAGCATGAAGAACTTCGATAAAAGTAAAACTAAATACAAACTAAATTCAAATTAACGAACTGGCAGAATTCTGCTTCCACCATGACAGATCAGACTTACCCTCTTGATATAAATAACTAGAAAATTGGACAAAATATACTACAGACACTGGACAAGAGCTTGCACAGGACTCTGCTTCCTGAAAGAAAACAAAAAATGAGTTAAGACCTGTGATCTTCCTGCTTTACTATTTGGAGTGTATCCTGAAGCCCAGTGTGAGGAGGGGGCTCTCAGGCAGAGCATGGTGGCCTCGCTGAGTGAAGGACTAGGGGTCAGTGTTCTGGAAGGAAAATAAAAAACAAAACATTGAGGTGATCCTGGCATTTGCTGCTACATTTTCCCCTGAGCACATTAGCCAAATCACAGATTGGAGCAGACTAGCAGCCAAACAGAAAATACAGGTTTTGAGAAAGTGTCACCTGGTAGGGAAAATAATACTGGAGTTCATTGTACCAAGGCAGTTAGTAATAGAGAAAAGAGTACAAAGTCTGATATTCTGCGTAAACTTTTCCGAAACATTTGACGGTCTATAAACTGTGCTTACATAGGATGAAAGGCTTGGAAGAACAAACCGAAAGTGTCTGCTAAGTGGCTGAACAGATAAGCAGGTGTTCTGGCAATCTCAGCACCCCGGGAAGAGTCAAATTGGAGTTCGAAGCCCACCCAGGAGGAGCTGTGTTTCTGCGTACCAGCAGTGAATAAACCGAAGAGGAAATTAAGAAAATGATTCTATTTACAATGGTACCTAAAAAAATAAAATACCTAGGGGTCAATTTAACCAAGGAGGTCGAAAGACTACAAAACACTGTGAGAGAAATTAAAGACCTGAACAAGCGGCATGACATCCTGTGCTCATGTTCCTCAAACTCAAGTGGAATGCAAAGGGGCCCCAAGTGGCCGAAACAATCTTGAAAAAGAATAAAGTCGAATGTCTCACACTTGTGATTTCAAAACTTACTACAAAGCTACCAATAATCAAAACAGTGTGGTACTAGTATAAGGATAGTGAAATAGACCAGTGAAGTAGAATTGAGAGTGCAGAAATGGACCTACACATCTGTGCTGGTTTGAAAGGATGTGTGTCCCCTAGAAAAGCCATGTTTTAATCAATTTCCCATTCCCTATTCAATACTGTATGTTTGCAACTGTAATCAGTTCATCTCCCTGGATGACGTGATTTAGTCAAGAGTGGTGGTTAAACCGGATTAAGTGACGACATGTCTCCACCCATTTGGGGTCTTGATTAGTTTCTGAAGTCCTATAAAAGAGGAAACATTTTGGAGAATGAGAGATTCCGAGAGAGCAGAGAATGCTGCAGCACCACGAAGCAGAGTCCACCAGCCAGCGACCTTTGGAGATGAAGAAGGAAAACGCCTCCCGGGGAGCTTCATGAAACCAGAAGCCAGGAGAGAAAGCTAGCAGATGACGCCGTGTTCACCATCTGCCCTTCCAGATGAGAGAGAAACCCTGACTGTGTTCGCCATGTGCCTTCTCAGGTGAGAGAGAAACCCTGAACTTCATCGGCCTTCTTGAACCAAGGTATCTTTCCCTGGATGCCTGTGATTGGACATTTCTATAGATGTGCTTAATTGGGACATTTTCTCGGCCTTAGAACTGTAAACTAGCAACTTTTTAAATCCCACTTTTTGGAAGCCGTTCTGTTTCTGGTATATTGCATTCTGGCAGCTAGCAAACTAGAACAACATCTGTGCCAATTGATTTCCAACAAAAGTCCAAATATATTAATGAGGAAAGATAGTCTCTTCAACAAATGGTGCGGGGAAAAGTGGATCTCCAAGTGCAAAGAAATGAAAATGAGCCTTTACCTCACCCCATAAACACAAATGAACAAACAATGGAACAAGGACCTAAATATAAGAGCCAAACCCATAAAACTTCTTAGAAGAAAACTTAAGGGAAAATCTTTCTGACCTTGGATTTGGCAATGGATTCTTATATATGATACCAAAAGCATGAGCAATAGAAGAAAAACAGATGTTGGACCCCATCAAAAAATAAAATTTGTATGCATCAGAGGACATTATCAAGAAAGGGGGAAATCCTACAGAATGGGAGAAATATTTGGAAGCCATATATCTGATAAGAATTTAATATCCAGAATATATAAGGAATTCCTATAAATCAACAACAAAAAACACAGTCCAATTAAAAAATGGGCAAAGGATTTGAATGGACATTCCTCCAGAGATATACAAAAGGCCAACAAGCACAGGAAAAGATGCTCGACATCATTAGCATTAGGCAAATGCAAATTAAAACCACTATGAGCCCTCTCTATGCCAACTCAGCAGGTGAACTCACAGTCCCTCTCCCTACATGGGACATGACTCCCAGAGGTGCAAATTTCCCTGATAATGTGGGACAGAACTCCTGGATAAGCCAATCCCATCATGGGATTGAGAAAGACTTTTTTGATCCAAGTGGGAAGAGAAAAATGAGACAAAATAAAGTTTCAGTGGCTGAGGGATTTCAGACAGAGTCCAGAGGTTATCCTGGAGGTTATTCTTACGCATTATATAGATATCTCTTTTAGTTTATGAAGTATTGGAGTGGCTGGAGGGAGGTACTTGAAACTGTAGAGCTGTGTTCCAGTAGCCTTGATTCTTGGAGATGATCGTATAATGATATAGCTTTTAGAATGTGACTGTGTGATTGTGAGAACCTTGTGTCTGTTACTCCTTTTAATCCAGGGTATGGACAGATGAGTAAAAAACTATGGATAGCAAATAAATAAATAATAGGGGGGATGGGGGTGTTCTAGTTTGCAAGCTGCCAGAATGCAATGTACCAGAAACAGAATGGCTTTTGAAAAGGGGGATTTAATCAGATGCTAGTTTACAGTTCCAAGTCTGAGAAAATGTCCCAATTAAAACAAGTCTATAGAAATGTCCAATCTAAGGCATCCAGGGAAAGATACCTTGGTTCAAGAAGGCCAATGAGGTTCAGGATTTCTCTCACAAGTGGGAAGGCACATGGTGAATACGGTCAGGGTTCCTCTCTCATCTGGAAGGGCTCATGGCGAACACAGCATCCTCTGCTAGCTTCTTCCCCTGGTTTCCTGGTTCATGAAGCTCCCCGGGAGACATTTTCCTTCTTCATCTCCAAAGGTCGCTGGCTAGTGGACTCTGCTTCTCATGGCTATGTCGTTCTGCTCTTCTCTCTCTGAATCTCTTTCATCCTCCAAAATATTTCTTCTTTTATAGGGCTCCAAAAACTAATCAAGACCCACCCAAATGCATGGAGATATGTTATCACCTAATTCAGCTTAACAACCACTCTTGATTGAATCACATCTCCAGGGAGATGATCTGATTACAATTTCAAACATACAATATTGAATAGGGATCATTCTGCCTTTATGAAATGGGATTTAGATTAAAACATGGCTTTTCTAGGGGACATACATCCTTTCAAACCAGCACAAGGGGTAAAATAAATTGGGCAGATTGCAATACTAATGGTCAATGGGAGGGAGGGATAAGGGATACGGGATATATGAGCTGTTTCTTTTTTTCTTTTTATTTCTATTTCTGGAGTGATGCAGATGTTCTAAAAATGATCATGGTGATGAATACACAACCATGTGATGATATTGTGAGCGATTGATTGTGCACCATATATGGATTATATGTGTGTGAAGATTTGTCAATAAAAATATTTTTTTTATAATGAAACCGAGGGGTAAGGGATATGGTATGTATAATGTTTTTTTTCTGTTTTCATTTTATTTCTTTTTCTGTTGTCTTTTTATTTCTTTTTCTGAATTGATTCAAATATTCTAAGAAATGATGAATATGCAACTAAGTGATGATATTGTGAATTACTGATTATATATGTAGAACGTAATGATCACATTTTAATGCTGTAATTCGTTTGTTAAATTTTTTTAATTAAATAAATAAATTTAAATATATATATATTTATTTATTTATTTATTTATTTATTTATTTAAAAGCCCACAATGTGAAGAAAAGGAAATATCTTCAGATAGAGTATGGTGGTGAAGGCATGTCTGTACACTTAGGCTGGATTGTATGATGTGTGAATAAAACTATTTAAAAATGAATAGAAATGAGAGGTGCAGCCCCTTGGAGGGCAGCGTGGTGGTGCCACAGGAGGCTAGGGGTGGGTTTGCTATATGATCCTGAAACCCCGTTGCTCAGTATATACCTGGAGGAACTGAGTGTGGGGGCACGAATGGACATTTGCACACTGATGTCTCTGTTGGCCGGCCTGTGATCCACAATGAATGGAGATGGCCTAAGGGTACAATGACTGAGGAATGGAAGGGGGAGCTATGGTGAATACATGCAATAGACTACTGAGTGGCCGCAAGAAGGAATGAAGTTGCGAGGCAGGCAACTAGATGAATGAACTTTAAGAGATGTATGATAAATGAAATGTCAGGGACAAAAAGACAACTATTATCATGCCTCCATCATATGGACTAACTACAATATAAAAATTTGGTGAACTGAAGTTGAGAGCAGGAATATCAGGTGGGGACATACTGTAAAGGGTCCTAGATTGTAAGCTCTCACAGCAGTTATATATATTCAGGTGGGGTAACTGTTTATTCTAAATTCTCAGATACTGAGCTACTTGTATATAACATGGTCTGTCCCAGAAACATCAGGTTTTTGTGACACTTGAGACTCAGAGTTAGAGCTCTGAAGCTATGAAAGTCAGCAGTACCCCATACAGGAACTGTTTAAAAAGTTGAAAAAGTGATCAGACATTGAGGTAGAAATATGAATGAAGCTGATCTGGATAGGAATAGGTATATCAGAAAACAGGGTAAAGGATGATATCATAGATATTCTATAACCAGTTTCTATGTGAGACTAAAGGGAGAGATGTTTATTTGGTGCAAAATTTATATTTTGGGAAGAGCATTTCCTAATTTAACTTGTATGGCCAGTTTAACCGATCACCATATGTACATTGAATCTTGAATAAGGCATGAGATTTTGTTGGTTTGTCCAGATTAGTGTGATGCCTGACAAATCTCAGAGTGATTTGGACAGTGAATAAATAAGCATTTGCAAAGAAACCTTGAGGGAATGAAGAGAAAGGGGGAGATATTCAACTTCCTCATTTGGAGAATTTCTGATATTCTTGTATCAGAATAGCAGTGGGGACAACCAAATCAATAGGCCGAGCCCCTGATCTTGGGGTTCGCCCCTATGAAACTTACCCCTGCAAAGCATAGGCTAAAATTGGGCCTCAGAGCCACCCCCAGAGAACCTCTTTTGTTGCTCAAATGTGGCCTCCCTCTCTAAGCCGACACAGCAAGTGAGCTCACTGCCCTCCCCCCTCTACGTGGAACATGACTCCCAGGGGTATAAACCTCCCTGGCAACTACAGGACAGAAATCCTGGGATGAGCCAGGACCCAGTATCAAGGGATTAAGAAAAACTTCTTGACCAAAAGGGGTAATAGAGAAATGAGACAGAATAAAGTGTCAGTGACTGGGAGATTTCAAACCAAGTCGAGAGGTTATGATGGAGGTTACCACATTGTATAAATATTCCTTCTCAGTCTATGGTGTATTGGAGAGGCTGGAGGGAAGTACCTGAAACTGTAGAGCTGTGTTCTAGTAGCCTTGTCTCTTGAAGATGATTGTATAATGGTATAGCTTTTACAATGTGACTGTGTGATTGTGAAAACCTTGTGTCTGATGCTCTTTTTATCCAGGGTATGGACAGGTGAGTAAAAAATATGTATAAAAAATAAACAAATAATAAGGGGAACAGAGGTTAAAATAAATTGAGTAGATTGAAATACTTGTGGTCAATGAGAGGGAGAGATAAGGGGTATGGTATGTATGAGTTTTTTCTTTTTTCTTTTGCTGGAGTGATGATATTGTGAGCCATTGATTGTACACAATGTATGGAATGCTTGTATGTGAAGAATGTTTGTATGTTGTTTTTACAATAAAAATATTAAAATTTAAAAAACCCACAATGTGATACCACTTCATCCCCACTATCATGGCTATAATATATATATATATATATATATATATATATATATATATATATAAACACAGAAAATAAGTGTTGGCAAGGATGTGGAGAAATTGGAACACTTGTGCATTGCTGGTGGGATGTAAAATGGTGAATCCACCATGGAAAACAGTTTGGCCATTCCCCAAAATATTAAGCATAAAATTTGACCTGCTAATTCCACTTCTAGATATATACATAAAAGAATTAAAAGCAGGGACTAGAATAGGTATTTGTACACCATTGTCCATAGCAGCATTGTTCGCAATAGCCAAAAGGCAGAAGCAACCCAAGCATTGAACAACGGAAGAATGGATAAACAAAATGTGTTTCACACTCACAATGGAATATTTTTTCCACGATATTAAGGAATGCAGTTCTGATACTTGCTACAGCATGGATAAAGCTTGAAAACATGCTGAGTGAAATGAAAAGACACAAAAGGACAAATATTGTATGACTCCACGTATATGAAATATCTAGAATAAGAGTTGTTACTTAAAAGAGCACAGGTTTTCTTTAGGGTGATGATAAGTTTTGGTAGTGAATGCTGGTGATGGTGACACAATAATGTGAGTGTAATTAATATCACTGAATTGTGTGCTTAAAATGGTAAAAGTTGACTATTTTGTGAGCTATAAATCTAAACCTGTATCTAGAACAATATCTAATTGTTATCTGCCACGATAACAATTAAACAAACAAAAAAGGGGTAGTCCTGGTTCTCCAGAACCTGTGTCCTCTTTATTAACAGCATCCAAGGATAATTCACGCCTGTCTTCCCAACACTCTTGAAGGAAGTCCCTTGGAAACAGTATGTGCTCCCTCCACGCACCACCTCCTCCCTCCAGGTCTTTACCGAAGTTTAAACAAGACCTTTTAAAACGAGTGTTTTGATGCTATACAGAAAATGGCCAGCAGATGACATTGTTTCGCTTTCCTGGCTCCTCACTCCTCACAATCGCAAGCTTTAAAGGAGAACAGTTGGGTTTTTTCCCTTCTCCAAGCTCTGCTGTGTCTCCTGAAGGTCCATTGCTCTCCTTGGAAGCACTCATCCTTCCACTCCCTTGCTGAAGAAAACGCACTGAGCATCTGCAGAAGGTCCGGTTTTAGACCTGGTCGGGGAGGCGAGCGCGTGGATATGCAAAAGCAGCACGAGCCTGTGAAATGGCTCACCTGTGATCCGGTGGTCTGGGAAGGCATCTTCACGTTTACGTGTTCAGTTGGGGAAACTGAGGCTCTGAGAGGCAAAGTGATGTGCTCAAGGTCACACAGCGAGGTCAGATTTTCTGACTCCCAATTCAGTGCACTTTCTGCTTTACCAGCATGTTAGCAATCAGACAAAATTGCTACCCTGCTGCCTCTGTTGCAGACAGAAGACCTGAAAGTTAAGAAAATAATCCAGCGGGAGGCCCAGTTTCAGATCATGATGCCTGCCCATGCAAAAAAAAAAATCCAAAATGTTATATTGTAACTACTAAAGGAATAACAGAAAAGAGCAGAGTATACTATGGGGGCTTTTGGGGCGTGGGGTGGTGGTGGGGAGTGCGGTGGAATCTGTGGAGTCAGGGAAGGCTTCCTGGAAAGAGAAGCCCTTACCCGTGAAGAAGTCAAGATGTGTAAAAGAAAAGGAGCAGTGGTAGAAGTTCTAGTACAGGATAGCAAATGAGTAGTCTGAGCCTGCTACTTTCACCTCCTTCCCAGTCTCCAGCACCCATGCCCATGGCAAGCACCATGAACCAATTGTTTGCCTCTTTCCTCTTAAACTTGCAGTCTGCCCCGAATCCATCTCAGCACAGGACTCGGGGCGGCGCCTGCCAATCAGAAGGAGACAGCACCCAGGATGAAGCTTTCTTGCTGGTCCTCTCCCTGCTTTCCCGCCCACGGAAGAGCCTTCCCAGGAGGGGAAGTTGAGATGAGTCGGTGGGAGGGGCAGGGCTGTGGTTTAGGCTGTGTTTGCAAGACTAACGAGGCAGAGTGGAAACTAAGTGCTGTTAGTTTTAGTTTTAAAGCATTAAAGATGCTTTTATTTGCTCATGCATTCCTTCCACATGCATTTTTATTAAGCATATACATGCCAGACACATTCTAGGTGCTGGGACCATAGCTGTCATCAAAAGGGACAAAAACCCCGTCCTCAAGGTGCTTGCATTCTGATTGGGGCAGACTAACAAATAAGTGAGCGACATAGTATGCCAGGTGATGTTATGTGCTGTAAGGGAAATAAAGGCTGGAGAGGGAGAGGGAGTCCCGGGGGAGGGGTGAGAGAACCCCATAGAGCTCTATTGTAGTTAGAGTCTGGGAGACAAGGGGCCACCTGGGGACTTGAGCTTCTCAGAGTGACTGAGGCAAATAAGGATAAAGACCCAAATGGGATGGGTCCTGATGCTCTCAAGGCAAATAGGGGTGGCATGTGCAGTCTTGGGGCAGGAGAGAGGGGGGCTTTACCAGGAATACACAGAGTTCTGGAGGCTTCTTCAGTCCTGCTGCAGGTGGCATGGCCAGGGGATGGGGCAGTGTTTTCCAGGGTGCACACAGCTGTTGGGGCCCCCTCCTACTCTGGCAGGGTATGGAGGCAGTGTCATTCATACATCATACATTTATTAACAGGATCATTCTCACTCTTCAGGGGTTTCTGCCCTTCGCCAACATCCAGCCCCGCTGATGGGAGTGAGGGAGGCCATGAGCCGCAGCAGAGAATATGAAGACTGGGGTTTGTCCCTATCCACAACGAGTTTAGTGTTAAGACTAGGGTGCAACAAGCAGTGTGGACAACCTAAGCTATAGACTGAGCCCCCAGTCTTGGGGGTTGTTCATATGAAACTTAACCCCACAAAGGATAGGTCAAGTCTACTTAAAATTTAGGCCTAAGAGTCACCCCCAAGAGAGCCTCTTTTGTTGCTCAGATGTGGCCTCTCTCTCCAACACAACAAGCAAACTCACCACCCTCCCCCTGTCTATGTGGGACATGACTCCCAGGGGTGTGGACCTTCCTGGCAACATGGGACAGAAATCCTAGAATGAGCTGAGACTCAGCATCAAGGGATTGAGAAAACCTTCTCCACCAGAAGGGGGAAGAGTGAAATGAGACAAAGTGTCAAGGAGTGAGAGATTCCAAACAGAGTGGAGAGGTTATCCTGGAGGTTAGTCTTATGCATTAAATAGATATCACTTTGTTAGTCAAGATGTAATGGAGAGGCTGAAGGGAACTGCCTGAAAATGTGGAGCTGTGTTCCAGTAGCCATGTTTCTTAAAGATGATTGTATAATGATATAGCTTTCACAACGTGACTGTGTGATTGTGAAAACCTTGTGTCTGACGCTCCTTTTATCTACCTTGTCAACAGATGAGTAGGACATATGGAATAAAAATAAATAATAGGGGGAACAAATGTTAAAATAAATTTAGTTTGAAATGCTAGTGATCAATGAAAGGGAGGGGTAAGGGGTATGGTATGTATAATTTTTTTTTTCTGTTTTCATTTTATTTCTTTTTCTGTTGTCTTTTTATTTCTTTTTCTGAATTGATGCAAATGTTCTAAGAAATGATCATGATGATGAATATGCAACTATGTGATGATATTGTGAATTACTGATTATGTATGTAGAACAGAATGATCATATGTTAGGAATGTTTGTGTTTCTTGTCGTATTTTTAAAAATTTATTTATTAATTAAAAAAATTAACGAATGAAATAAAAATTAACATAGATAATCAGTAATTCACAATATCATCACTTAGTTGCATATTCATCATTTCTTAGAATATTTGCATCCATTCAGAAAAAGAAATAAAAAGACAATAGAAAAAGAAATAAAACGAAAACAGAAAAAAAAAGATTATACCTACCATACCCCTTACCCCTCACTTTCACTATCACTAGCATTTCAAACTAAATTTATTTTAACATTTGTTCCCCCTATTATTTATTTTTATTCCATATAGTCTACTCGTCTGTTGACAAGGTACATAAAAGGAGCATCAGACACAAGGTTTTCACAATCACAAGTCACATTGTGAAAGCTATATCATTATTCAGTCATCTTCAAGAAACATGGCTACTGGAACACAGCTCTACATTTTCAGGCAGTTCCCTCCAGCCTCTCCCTTACATCTTGACTAACAAGGTGATATCTACTTAATGCGTAAGAATAACCTCCAGGATAACCTCTAGACTCTGTTTGGAATCTCTCAGCCATTAACACTTTGTCTCATTTCACTCTTCCCCCTTTTGGTCTAGAAGGTTTTCTCAATCCCTTGATGCTGAGTCTCAGCTCATTCTAGGATTTCTGTCCCATGTTGCCAGGAAGGTCCACACCCCTGGGAGTCATGTCCCACGTAGACAGGGGAGGGTGGTCAGTTTGCTTGTTGTGTTGGCTGGAGAGAGAGGCCACATCTGAGCAACAAAAGAGGCTCTCTTGGGGGTGTCTTGTCATATTTTTTTATTTAAAAATTAACAAAAAATTTTTAAAAAAGATTGGGGTGCAAAATGATGGTCACTGGGCCTGTGAAATAACCCAGGGAGCGTGTTGCTCATAACACAGTGCCTACTGTGTGCCAAGCTTCTAGACATATCAGTCAGACTTTAAGGAAAATAAAAATGCAAAAGGAAACTGGCCTTGCCCTGCCAGAAAGACTTCAGGTCATTCATCGGGTATATAAGCAATATGGAAGGGATTTGAGTTGGAGGAAGAAATGTCATCCTGCATAATGGGGTTGATGCAGGTATTGGAACCCTCACGGCCAATTCCTCCAGGTCCCCTTCCCCCAGCTGCCCTGGAGTGTTCCAGCACTTTCTGGAGGCTTTGTTGTTGCCCTGAGACCACGAGTGGACTTGCCTTTGAAAACATTCCTACATGAGCCTTCCACCTGGGGCCTGGGGACACCCCAGGAGGACGTTATACCCGGTGCACACTCATGGCTGTATGTATGTCCACACACGTGCTCCCAGCTGTCTCCTTTCCCCGAGGCATCTGTGCCAGTTATCAACTTATGCCTCTCAGCTCCAAGTTCCTCCTTCCACACCTGCTCTGGAATAACTGGCTGAATCCTTTGGGCATTTCCTCTTTTACAGCAAGTGTGATGCCTGCTCAGAATAGGGCGTCGGAAGAACACTGCAGGAGGAAGGAAGGGGCTTCGGCTGGTCAGGCAGCTATAGGGACATCTGGCCCACAGCCTCAGCGCCGGTGCAGTCCTGGCCCAGCTTTGTGACCACCTGCCCACGGCCCTCCCAACACGATGCTGCACCCTCGGGGCCCACCGTCCACGCTGGCACCCCGACTCACTCAACACCCCCCTCGCCCACCCACGTGCTTGCTCAGCAGCTGCAGACCAGCTCCACCCCAGGTCACCCAGCGAGCTTCTCTGGCATCCGGTGGGCACAACCATACCTTCTCCAACAAGGCCTGGACCCCAGCCTGGGGGCGGGGGGTGGTGGGGTTCCCTCCAACTCTGTCCTTCCTTGGGTTCTCTTCCTTACCGGTAGGGAGAGTAGCCCTATAGGGTTCTGTTTCCATCATATACGTATTTTTAAATCATAGCTTAATAATTCTTTATATTAAACTGCTAATTGGGATCAGACTGAGGCAGGTTTGGGGGCCCCTAAAATGTCAGGGTCCACTATACTTAGTCCCAGAGAAAAGTAGAAGATAAAACTCACAGCACAATACCTAGCACATAGCAAATAATAACTCTAAGCAGCTATTTTTATTATTACTATTACCATATATTGGAAATGGATGATCAGTTTCCCTGTTATCACCAAAGGTTGACTGGTCTGGAGATTCCCTCTTACCTTTTAAGCTTGAGCTGCATTCTCTCCTGGAGTCACAGTAAAACAACAAATAACCATGTATGACCATTTATGGAGCACACATTTTATATAAAGAGTGTACCAAGAGTTTTATATATACTATTAACCCCATTTTACAGAAGAAAGCAGATTAAAGAAGTTAGAAACTTGCCCAAGGTTCACAGCCAGCCCAGGGAACAGCTGGAATTTGAACCAGGTAGATCAAATTCCAGAGCCCACGCTCTCAACTACCAACTGTGTCTCGTCCTAGTAACATCTATTGCGGTGCCAAGTTCTGTGCTAAGTGACTCGTGGTAGTTGGAAATGTGTTTTTCGTAACAACTGTGTTTGGTAAGTGGTGCTTTTATTCCTATTTTATAAATAAACAGACTAAATTTCTCACCCAAGGTCACTCGGCTCAATGAGTGTTGAAGGTGGGACTCGAAATTGGCACTGTGACTCCAGAGCCCACCTCTGTAACCTCTATGGTGTGCTACTTCCCTGACTCACGTGACAGGTGAGTCAATGGAGGGCACACTGCGCTTGAGTGACACCCGGTCCCACCTGCTCCCAAAACTGCCGTATGTGTTGATAAGTGAGAAAGCAGGCAAGCCAGCGGTGTGCGTCCGTCTCCATGTCATCATTCTGCTTTACCTAGTAATGGGGGTAGGACCTCCAAAGGCTGGTTTGGGGAGTCCCATGTTCATCTCCAACACTCCCCATTGGAGTGTTGGTACTTTTCATTGCCAATCAAGTGATGAGCCAATACCTTAGAATTAAACGGAGCTGGGGCTTTGATGAGATTCTCTTATGAAAACTCCAAATGCCTAAAGGGCACGTTCCTGCAGAGAAGGCCAACCCACATCCCCTCTGAAGTGTGTCAAGGGAGTCCCTGCAGGAAGAGCCAACATTTGTTTTGGGAGGAACTTTGCGAGTTCTCTAACAGTGCAACGAATAGGTAATGGAGGCCCCGTGTTCCGCACCATAGAGTGTAACGGCAATAAAAATTAACCTGGGAAAATTGTAAAGCAGGTATGTGGACTGCATTTGGCTAGTTAAAAAAAAAAATCTGCAGTCCATCTTGAGCAATGGACCTTGCTGAAGTGGTTGTGAAATGTATACCAAGGTAACTAAATAAGGTGATTTACTATTCATCATCATTTTCTATAACCTCTCTAAAGTTGGGGGATGTCTACCAAAATGATTATTTCAGATTTGGAATTGGAAGTTATCAAATAATGGCACCAGTTGTCTATTAAGACCACTCCTGGTCCGTGACATAAAAAAATCAGTGATATGCATCCAAGAGAAAGCTTTGCTTTCTGTTCCTTAGTGCAGGGCAGACGGCCATGTGATATTTGGCATATTTAACAGCCTGTGCAGCACAGACACTGATTTCAGAATGAAGTCTGGCTGGTGGGCTGCACAGTGCCTACTGGTTGAGTGGGCCAGCAGGAAAGCAACCCAGTGCTCATCCAAAAGTGGTTTCAAGTCATTAAAGGTAAAGTTAAAAATGGAAGGAGCCAGGGCACATCCTTGTTTCACCCAAGTGGAAAACATGAACAATATTGTTCATATTTTCCTCTACATATCATGTCAATGACTGGAAAAGGGTCAACAAAAACACACACCGTTTAATACATTTCTGGGCAGGCTTGGCCACAAGATCCTATAAATGATAGCAGATGCTTCTGCTCACATGGGTGGTGCACACAGAAGATCAGGTTCACTTATTGTTCAGCCAAAGCCAAGCTGATAAGGCTTGTCTGTGCATGCTGGAGTAGGGTGACTGCCCTAGGCTTGGTACTGAAAATCCCATGTCCTGGGTAACCCTTCAGTCCCTGGTAAACCGGGACAGTTGGTCACCCTGGCCGAAGGCCTTCCTCACAGGGTAATAATCCCTGAATGTCCACTCACTTTTAGGAATAAGGCTCAAAACACTCACTGGAAGCTCGGTGTGAACGAGGGGGCTTGTTAATTTGTGAAGTTGGCTGAAGATTGATTGAGCATCAGGTCTGCTTTTGCACTAACGGAACCAGCAAATATCAGTAGCTGGAAGACCTTTGTTTGCAATGCTCATGTGCTCCGCAGATGAATCCTCTTGTTCCCAGCTTGTGGATCACAAACTAGTTCCTTATTTCTGGGTGACTGTGGGGTCCCATCATTCAATATGCAGATTTTCACTTTTATCTCTACATTCAATGCCATAGCTCCTCCCCAACTACTGCACCTCATATCTCGCATTCTGCAGATCCCATAGTTCAATTTACAGGACAAATGAATCTCCTTACCCTCGTGGGCTTGCACAACTTGACTCGATGAAGGGGTGGAAACCATTTTGTGACCATGAGTTTCAGACTGCCTTCACTGCATTTGCAGAAAGTGTAGGATACATGACTGCCTGGCCTTCGGGGCTGTGCCATCTGTGTGAGGCCCTGCCCCTTCCCTTGTTCCCTAACGCAGCTCATGCCTGGAGGCAGACACACCTGTCCTGGCCATCTTGTCTGTAGGGTCGCGTTCAGGATGATACTCAAGAGTAAATTCCTGTACTTGTCTCACCTTCTATCCCTGGCCCTTGGCCCCTCTTGCTCCACTGCCTCAAGCATAGAGAGGCCCTGTGTCTCCTCCCACTTTGGGATGTTCTTGGCTTGCTCATGAGCTGGGCTGCTGTGTGGAATCTCTCTGCTCCAGCCTCTCAGAAAGTCCTCAGTGCTGATTCTCTGAAAGTTCCCTGTCATCTCTTTGAGAACACTGCTTTTCTCCTTTCCTGTCATTTCTTGAGTTTGATGCTGAGGAAGCCAACTGCAGCATGAGCTGGGCCCATTAACCTGAAAATGGAAGTCAGGGGTGGTTTAGAAAAGACATCAATTAAGCAGAACCGTAAAGAATGAGTAGGAACAGCCAAAGGGAAAAGGGGAGCCATAGGATGGGCATTTGAGGCTGAGGAGAAGGGTGGTGTGGAGTGCCAGCATGGGATGCTGCAGGGGGGTGAGATTGAACAAGCTCGTGTGATGTGGCCTGCAGAGGCTCAGGCAGGGCACAGACTGTCCTGTTTTGTGTTCCAGAGTTTAGCCATCCGCTAGGGAGCCTCTGATGGCTTAGAGGAAGGACATAGCGATATGTGCATCTTGTGTCACTCTGAGAGTAGATTTGAAGGGAGAGACTAGAGCCAGGAATACCAGTTGGAAATTTCCTGCTGGAATCCAGGCTAGATATCATTAGATAGTAGGACACTAGTGAAATCACTAGGGCCTGAAAACTGGAGCAAGGCTTCTTAGGCAATGGAGAGCAGGGGTCAGATTCAAGAAATATAAAGGAAGGAAAATCTACAAAAGAGTGGGATTTTTCTACCATTATTTGTTTTCTTTGAATAAAATAGAAAGATACTTCCATTTTCTGCCAGTATAGTCATACGTTTTTGTAAGAATTGCAAAAGTAGTTAGGAAGATGGCAGAGTAGGGTAGGCTGGGCTCACCCCTGTTCTGTGGAGCAACACAAGAGGGGACAGAAAAGATGACCTGGATGATGGTCCTGGAGGTGGGGGGGAGTGATTGAGAAGTATCTCATAAGGCGGTCCTGGTAGAAAGAGGCGGTGTAGGGGTGGGGATCGGGACCGAGAACACAGGGAAGTGTGGATCTGAAGGAGCACACCATCCCTCTGGTCCAGCGTGACCCAGCATGGGGAGACGTCCCATGCAGCCCCGAAGCTGGCAGCACCCGTGGGGAGCCCAGAGGCACGTATAGCTGACTGCACTGGGCTTGCACCTGCAGAGCCCTGGAAGCATTCATCCCGCCAAGTGCGGCGAGTGGCCATCCTATCAGGAGCTGTGGGCTGTGGATTTGCTGGGTGCCAGGCACTGTGGTCGGCTGCCCCACTGGGTGTTGTGATCAGCTGTCCCGGCCCGTATGCTGGGACCAGCTGTCTCCCAACTGCACACGCCATCTTGCCAGCCAGCAGCAGCAGTCCTGAAAAGGTGGCCCTGAGGGGAGGAGGTTGCTCAAAACCGCCAACTTCTGGGAAGAAGCGGTGAGTGCAGCCTGGTAAACTTCCTATCTGCTTTTTGTTTTGCTTTATTTTATTTTTTTACTTTTTAAAATTTTATTTCTATTTCTTTTCTTTCTTTTCTGTGGGCACCAGTCTAAGTTCATTCCCAATATGTCTTGGGATGTCTTCTTCTGGCTTCAGGACCTGTAATGCTGAAGTCTCTCATTGTTTTCCATTTTATTGTGCATGGGCCAGGAGTTGAGTCTGGGTGGGCATTCTGTCACTGAACTATCTGTGCACCTATGCCTAGCTTGTTTTAAAAATTATTTTATTTTATTGTTTTAAATACCAAAAAACACCAAGCAAACGCAAGCATTCCTATTTTGATCATTCCGTTCTACATATATAATCAGTAATTCACAATATCATCACATAGTTGCATATTCATCATCACGATCATTTCTTGGAACATTTGCACCTATTCAGAAAAAGAAATAAAACTAAAACAGAAAAAAAAATTTATACATACCATACCCCTTACCCCTCCCTTTCATTGATCACTAGCATTTCAAACTAAATTTATTTTAACATTTGTTCCCCCTATTATTTATTTTTATTCCATGTGTTCTACTCGTCTGTTGACAAGGTAGAAAAAAGGAGCATCAGACACAAGGTTCTCACAATCACACAGTCACATTGTGAAAGCTATATCATTATACAATCATCTTTAAGAAATGTGGCTACTGGAACACAGCTCTACATTTTCAGGCAGTTCCCTCCAGCCTCTCCCTTACATCTTGACTAACAAGGTGATATCTACTTAATGCTTAAGAATAACCTCCAGGATAACCTCTCAACTCTGTTTGGAATCTCTTAGCCATTGACACTTTGTCTCATTTCACTCTTCCCCCTTTTGGTCTAGAAGGTTTTCTCAATCCCTTGATACTGAGTCTCAGCTCATTCTAGGGTTTTTCTCAATCCCTTGATGCTGAGTCTCAGCTCATTCGAGGATTTCTGTCCCTCGTTGCCAGGACGGTCCACACCCCTGGGAGTCATGTCCCACGTAGACAGGGGGAGGGTGGTGAGATTGCTTCTTATATTGACTGGAGAGAGAGAGGCCACATCTGAGCAAAAAAAGAGGTTTTCTTGGGGCTGACTCTTAGGCCTAATTTTAAGTAGGCTTGACCTATCCTTTGCGGGGTTAAGTTTCATATGAACAAACCCCAAGACTGGGGGCTCAGCCTATAGCTTTGGTTGACCACACTGCTTGTGAGAATATCAAGAATTCAACCTGGGGAAGTTGAATTTTCCGCCGTTCTCACCATTCCCCGAAGGGGACTTTGCAAATACTTTTCCACTTACTGATCATATCACTCTGGGATTCATCGGGGCATCACTCTGGACAAACCAACAAAATCTTCTGTCCTACTCAAGGTTCCGCGTACTTATGGTGTTCAATAAAGCTGTCTACATAAGTTATATTAGGGAATGCACTAGTCAAAATATAAATTTTGTACCAAATAAACATTTTTTTGCTTTAGTCTCACACATAAGTTGAAAATCCAAAATATCAATTACCATCTATTTTCAGCACCCTGCAGTAATGACATTCATTTGTTCTTTCTCATGCAAAAATATTTTTTTAATTTGTACATTTAGTCAATATCATTATACACTCTAGGCATTCCTAGGTTATACCATCTCAATCTTTATCGTCTATCTTTCTTTCTGATTTCATTTACGCCCCCAGCCCTCCTCCCTCTATCATTCTCACATGCAGCTTCATTCAGTGTTTTAACATAATTGTACTACAGTTAGATAGTATAGTGCTGTCCATTTCTGAGTTTTTACATTCAGTCCTATTGCACAATCTGTATCCCTTCAACTCCAATTACCCAATATCTTACCCTATTTCTACCTCCTGATGGTCTCTGTTACCAATGAAATTCTCCAAGTTTCACTAATGTCAGTTCATATCAGTGAGACCATACGGTATTTGTCCTTTTGTTTCTGGCTAATCTCACTCAGCATAATGTCTTTAAGGTCTATCCATGTTGTTACATACTTCACAACTTTATTCTATCTTACAGCTGCATAATATTCCATCGTATGTATATACCACAGCTTGTTTAGCCACTCGTCTGTTGATGGACATTTTGGCTGTTTCCATCTCTCCTCAGTTGTAAATAATGCTGCTATGAACATTGGTGCACAAACGTCCATTTGTGTCCTTGCCCTCATTTCCTCTGAGTAGATACCTAGCAGTGGTATCCCCAGGTCATATGGCAATTCTATATTTAGCTTTTTTGAGGAACCACCAAACTGGCTTCCACAGCAGTTGTACCATTTGACATTCCCACCAAAAGTTAAAAGTGTGCCTCTTTCTCCACATCCTCTCCAGCACTTGTCATTTTCTGTTTTATTGATAATGGCCATTCTGGTGGGTGTGAGATGATATCTCATTGTAGTTTTGATTTGCATTTCTCTAATAGCCAGGGAAGTTGAGCATCTCTTCATGTGCCTTTTGGCTATTCGTATTTCCTCTTCTGAGAAGTGTCTGTTTAAGTCTTTTGTCCATTTTGTAATTGGATTGGCATCTTTTTGTTGTTGAGTTGAACAATCTCTTTACAAATTCTGGATATTAGACCTTTATCTGATATGTCGTTTCCAAATATTGTCTCCCATTGTGTAGGCTGTCTTTTTACTTTCTTGATGAAGTTCTTTGATGCGCAAAAGTGTTTAATTTTGAGGAGTTCCCATTTATTTATTTATTTCTTCAGCGCTCTTGCTTTGGATGTAAGGTCTAGAAAACCACCTCCAAGTATAAGATTTATAAGATATTTCCCTACATTTTCTTCTAACAGTTTTATGGTCTTAGATCTAATGTTTAGGTCTTTGATCCATTTTGAGTTAACTTTTGTATAGGGTGTGATATATGGGTCCTCGTTCATTCTTTTGCATATGGATATCCAGTGCTCTAGGCACCATTTATTGAAGAGACTGTTCTGTCCCAGGTGAGTTGCCTTGACTGCCTTATCAAAGATCAATTTTCCATAGATGAGAGGCTCTATATCTGAACACTCTATTCGATTCCATTGGTCAGTATATCTATCTTTATGCCAGTACCATGCTGTTTTGACCACTGTAGCTTCATAATACACCTTAAAGTCAGGTAGCATGAGACCTCCGACTCATTTTTTTTGCTCAGGATACTTTTAGCTATTCGGGGCACCCTGCCCTTCCAGATAAATTTGCTTATTGGTTTTTCTATTTCTGAAAAGTAAATTTTTGGGATTTTAATTGGTATTGCATTGAATCTGTAAATCAATTTACGTGGAATTGACATCTTAACTATATTTAGTCTTCTAATCCATGAACACGGTATGCCCTTCCATCTATTTAGGCCTTTTGTGATTTCTTTTAACAATTTCTTGTAGTTTTCTTTGTATAAGTCTTTTGTCTCTTTAGTTAAATTTATTCCTAAATATTTTATTCTTTTGGTTGCAAAAATAGAATTCTTTTCTTGATTTCCCCCTCAGATTGTTCATTACTAGTGTATAGAAACACTACAGATTTTCGAGTGTTGATCTTGTAAACTGCCACTTTGCTGTATTCGTTTATTAGCTCTAGTAGTTTTGCTGTGGATTTTTCAGGGTTTTCGACATAACGTATCATATCATCTGCAAACAGTGAGAGCTTTACTTCTTCCTTTCCAATTCTGATGCCATGTATTTCTTTTTCTTGTCTAATTGCTCTGGTTAGAACTTCCAACACAATGCTGAATAACAGTGGTGATAGTAGACATCCTTGTCTTGTTCCTGATCTTAGGGGGGAAAGTTTTCAGTTTTTCCCCATTGAGGATGATGTTAGCTGTGGGTTTTTCATATATTCCCTTTATCACTTTGAGGAAATTCCCTTCTATTCCTATCTTTTGAATTGTTTTCAACAGGAAAAGATGTTGAATTTTGTCAAATGCTTTTTCTGCATCAATCAAGATGATCATGTGGATTTTCTGCTTTGATTTGTTGATATGGTGTATTACATTAATTGATTTTCTTATGTTGAACCATCCTTGCATACCTGGGATGAATCCTACTTGGTCATGATGTATAATTCTTTTAATGCATTGCTGGATTTGATTTGCTAGAATTTTGTTGAGGATTTTTGCATCTATATTCATTAGAGAGATTGGTCTGTAGTTTTCTTTTTTTTGTAATATCTTTGTCTAGCTTTGGTATGAGGGTGATGTTGGCTTCGTAGAATGAGTTAGGTAGCTTTCCCTCCTCTTCAATTTTTTTGAAGAGTTTGAGCAGGATTGGTACTACATGTTTGGTAGAATTCACATGTGAAGCCATCTGGTCCTGGACTTTTCTTTTGGGGGAGCTTCTTAATGACTGATTCAATTTCTTTACTTGTGACTGGTTTGTTGAGGTTGTCTATTTCTTCTCGAGTCAAAGTTGGTTGTTCGTGCCTTTCTAGAAAGTTGTCCAGTTCATCTACATTGTTGTATTTATTAGCATAAAGTTGTTCATAGTATCCTCTCATTACTTCCTTTATTTCTGTGGGGTCAGTGGTTATGTCTCCTCTTCCATTTCTGATCTTATTTATTTGCATCCTCTCTCTTCTTCTTTTTGTCAGTCTTGCTAAGGGGCCATCAATCTTATTGATTTTCTCATAAAGCCAGCTTCTAGTTTTGTTGATTTTCTCAATTGCTTTCATGTTCTCAATTTCATTTATTTCTGCTCTAATCTTCATTATTTCTTTCCTTTTGCTTGCTTTGGGGTTAGTTTGCTGTTCTTTCTCAACTTCTTCCAAGTGGACTGTTAATTCCTTGATTCTTGCCCTTTCTTCTTTTTTGATAAAGGCATGTAGTGTAATATATTTCCCTCTTAACACTGCCTTTGCTGCATCCCATAATTTGATATGTTGTGTTTTCATTTTTATTTGCCTCGAAATATTTACTGATTTCTCTTATAATTTCTTCCTTGACCCACTGGTTGTTTAAGAGTATGTTGTTGAGCCTCCACATATTTGTGAATTTTCTGGCACTCTGCCTATTATTGATTTTCAACTTCATTCCTTTATGATCTGAGAAAGTGTTTTGTATGATTTCAATCTTTTTAAATTTATTGAGACTGCTTTGTGACCCAGCATATGGTCTATCCTTGAGAATGATCCATGAGCACTTGAGAAAAAGATGTATCCTGCTGTTGTGGAGTGTAATGTTCTATAAATGTCTGTTAAGTCGAGTTCATTTATTGTATTATTCAAATTCTCCGTTTCTTTATTGATCCTCTGTCTAGATGTTCTGTCTGTTGATGAGAGTGGGGAATTGAAGTCTCCAATTATTACGGTAGATGTGTCTATTTCTCTTTTCAGTGTTTGCCGCATGTATTTTGGAGCATTCTGGCTTGCTGCATAAATATTTATGATTGTTATGTCTTCTTGCTGAATTGTTCCTTTTATTAATACATAGTATCCTTTCTCTCTTTTAACTATTTTACATTTGAAGTCTAATTTGTTGGATATTGGTATAGCTGCTCCTGCTCTTTTTTGATTGTTATTTGCATGAAATATATTTTCCCAACCTTTCACAAGGATCAACCTATGTTTATCCTTGGGTCTAAGTTGTGTTTCCTGTAGACAGCATATAGATGGGTCCTGTTTTTTAATCCATTCTGCCATTCTGTGTCTTTTTGTAGTAGTTAGATTCAGTTGTCAGCTTGGACAGGTGAAGGCACCTAGTTCTGTTGCTGTGGACATGAGCCAATGGTATGTGAACCTCATCTGTTGCCGATTTACATCTGCAGTTGGCTAGGAGGCGTGCCTGCTGCAATGAATGACGTTTGACTTAATTTGCTGGTGCTTAAATGAGAGAGCTCAATGTAGCACAGCCCAAGCAGCTCAGCATACCTCATCTCAGCACTCGCAGCTCAGCCCAGGCCTTTGGAGATGCAGAAAGAAATCACCCCAGGGAAAGTTGTTGAAACCCAGAGACCTGGAGAAAGGCCAGCAGAGACCATCCTGTGCCTTCCCATGTAAGAAAGAACCTCAGTGGAAATTTAGCTGCCTTTCCTCTAAAGAACTAACAAAATAAATCCCCTTTTATTAAAAGCCAATCCAGCACTAGAGACTGCAACATTTGTCAAAAGAAAAAAAGAAAAGCCAATCTGTCTCTGGTGTGTTGCATTCTGGCAGCTAGCAAACTAGAACACTTTTGATTGGGGAGTTTAATCCATTAACATTTAGTGTTATTACTGTACAGGTAGTGCTTTCTTCTACCATTTTGCCTTTTGGATTTTATACGTCATATCTAATTTTCCTTCTTTTTACCTTTACTCATAGTCTTCATTTCTACACTCTTCTCCACACCGCTCTCTTCTGTCTTTTCGTATCTGTCTCTAGTGCTCCCTTTAGTATTTCTTACAGAGCTGGTCTCTTGGTCACAAATTCTCTCAGTGATTTTTTGTCTGAAAATGTTTTAATTTCTCCCTCATTTTTGAAGGACAGTTTTGCTGGATATAGAATCCTTGGTTGGCAGTTTTTCTCTTTTAGTAATTTAACTATATCATCCCACTGTCTTCTTGCCTCCATGGTTTCTGCTGAGAAATCTACGCATAGTCTTATTTGACTTCCCTTGTATGTGATGGATTACTTTTCTCTTGCTGCTTTCAAGATTCTCTCTTTCTCTTTGACCTCTGACATTCTGATTAGTAAGTGTCTTGAGTATGTCTATTTGGATCTATTCTCTTTGGCGTA
>PVIY010037613.1:0-14834 GCA_004026745.1 Myrmecophaga tridactyla | reverse complement strand
CTCCAACATTTACAACCCTGCATGCTTAAAGCAGTGTTCAAATTTTAAGCTTTACTACTGGAGAGATGTCAACTCCTTAGCCTCCTACTTCTGAAAGGTAGCCAATAGAGACCTACCTAAACCTTACCCCCAACTCCCTAACCCAAAAACCATAAAAATCCTATCCCCCACCACCTCGGTGCAGCCATTTCTCTCTGTCTCTTGAAACCTTGCCCAGGCAGCTCTGTTTCTCCCTGAAATAAGCCTTTGCCTGAATTCTTTTGTTCCTGGTGAACTTGCTGAGTTAGCCTTTCATCTGCTGCCAAAATCTGGAACTCAGAGTGAGGCAGCCCCCAGCCCTCCAGCCTTGCAACCTGGGAAGCAGTGGGCAGTGGCAGCTCATCCTGGGCTTACTCCCAAATACTGGTCCATGGGTCCTGGGTGCCATCCCCCTCTGAGTTTCTCGCAGCAGTCTGTGAGGCAAAGGACTCCTCAGCCCACTCCATCTTGCAACTGGGGAAGCAGCAGGCAGCAGCAGGCAGCAGCAGCTCATCCTGGGCATACTCCCCAATCCTGGTGGTCCACTCAGGAGCAAAGTTCCAAAGTACCACTCTGGACTCACCCTGCAAACTCCCTCATGAAGGCCATGCTGCCCATAAAGGAATCTGGACCTTCACCCACCCCAGCTCACCAAACTGCTGGAACAAAAATTGTAAATCCACCCCACCTACCCTTGTTACCATCCAGTCCCTATTCAGTTCATTGGGCTCTCATTTGTTCTCGAAAGCCCTGATGCTGGGCTCTGATGCAGCTTCAGCAATCCCTCTGGACGAGTGTGTGCCTAGTCACCACATTGAATCTGGGATGCTGGCTTCTCTCTGAGGGACCACTCTGATCTTTTCAGTTCCTTTTGAGCTTGGGGATGCCCAGTTCTAGAGGAAACCTTTGTCTGGTTCTTTTTAAATTGAGAAATGTCCAACTCTAAGGAAACTTTTTCTTCTCTTATGCTGGTGACATGAGCATGGGGCTCTCCCTTCCCACCCTCTAGAGTATCTACTTCAACAATAAAAAACCTTAGGTTACCAAGACCAAATTTGACCTATGCATCTCTTGTTCTATTGCAATACTGCCTGGCTGAAATATAAAATCGACAAAAATTCACGGTGGCCAGATAATGGACACTTTGATTATAAAATACTCCATGATCTTAACAATTTCACTTATTGAACTGGAAAATGGATTGAAGTTCCACATGTTCAGGCCTTCTTTTCTCTTCACTCTTGCCCCTCTCTCTTTGCATTTCCTGCTCAACCCAACACATCCTCATAGCCTGCATCCCCTCCCCTCAGCTCCACCCTGTTGCTGCCAAACATCCATCCAATACCAGACACAAATCACAGTGGGGTGAGTTAAGGATTCTACTGCTGGAGGATCCTGCTCTTTTTTCCTCTTTTTCTCTCTCCTTTCTCCATTGTCCAGGTCCTCACCATCCCTGAGGGCCATGGCAGGAGGGATGCCCAGGTCCTCATGGAATACCCCTTGGCTCCAGAGACATCTGGTTCCAAGCACATTCCACCTTAAAATTGTTTAGTCTCATCCATGCCAACTAAAATGAGGAACTCAATTTTGGCCCCCTTCCCCAAAAAAAACATACTTTCAATCTGTCTCCTCCATAACCTTAAAATTCTGTACCCAAAGGGAGACACCAGATCTAAAAAGCTCATTTTCTTTTCAACCTCTGTGTGGCAGCAATACAAATTGAATAATGAAAGTCAATGGCCAGGAAGTGGCACTTTCAATTTTCCAGCTCTCTGAAACTTAGACAACTTCATCCAGTTGTCTAATTTCAGACAGGTGGTCTGAAATTCCTTATGTTCAAGCTTTCTTTTACCTTCATAACCATCCCTCTCTTTGCCAATCCTGTTCCTCTTACCAAATCCTTCTCTTATCCTCAAGAACCTGCCTCTTCCTCTCACCCCTCCCCTAAATCCCCTGAAAATTTAAACTGTGATCTGTTGGATTGTTCTCCTGCACCTCCTCCCTCCACCCCCACTTCCTCCTCACCATCCTTAGCTATGCTTTCCACCCTACCTTTCTCCCCTCCTTATACCCACTCATGAGAACTATGCCCTCCCTCTGCTTATTATCCCACCCTCTGTTGACACAAAGGTAGATCTTAATTCCCTACTTCTTATCTCTACATGGATGCTGGCTCTTCTCTTACCCCTCTGGGAAGTAGCAGGAGCAGAAGTGTATGTTCCTTTTTCATCTCTTAAGTCAAATAGAAAACTGCCTAAGGTCGTTCTCTGAAAACCCTGCCACATACATTAAAGAATTCCCACACCTCACCCGCTCCTATGACCTCACCTATCAGGCCAACCATTACTCCACCTTGAAATTACCAAACTGACTCCCCTGGCCTTACCTACATGGCCCAATTTTTAACCTGAATAATAGAAAGCACAAAAATGGCTGCTCCCAGAAGATGGCGGAATAGGATAGGTTGAGTTCACCCCTGCTCCAAGGAACAGCTGGAGAAGAAACAGGAAGGTGACTGAGACCACAATTCTAGGCTGTAAATTACATGGGAGGGTCTTCTACACCACATAGGGAGGCCCTGATTACAGAAGCTAAAGAATTGAGATGCAGAGAACTGGAGACCATTCAGCTGGTGCAGACAGCCTAGTGAACCCCTTTCCAAACAGAAGCTCCAAGTGCGCTTGGGAGTGCAAGGATGAAGAGACGAGCAGAAAAAAAAAAAAAAAGTTTGCCCTTAAGGCATTTAATTATGATCACAAAAATCTGATGACAGCCCAGCTGTATTCATAAATAAATTAAATACTCCTCAAATACACTAACTTAAATGCTGAATCAGACTCTAGCCAACTGTACCCCCACACTCACTTCACACAATCTTATCCCAATATCAGGGAAAAGTTGCAAACACTAGAGTATGGCCCTAAAACCCCTCAAAAAGACCTAATTAAATAGTCTTTAAGATTTTTAACAATAGAGAGGAGGAAGCCAAATTAGAAAAACACAAATGAGATCAGGCCAACGACTTCCTTCTAGCTGCTGCTCTCGAGTTCAAATTTCAGAAACTTAATCCCTCTTCTGCTATCCTAAGCCCCCACCGGGACCTTGCCCCATGCATCATCATGATGGTCATTGGAAATCAGACATTCCTAACAGAAATTCTAGGCCCCTACCCTGGCCATGCCCAATGTGTTGCCGTAGGGGTCACTGGAATTTAAGCTATCCTGAAAATCCTGTTACCAGGAAAGCACACCATATGGACCCAGAACCAGAATCTTCCTTTCCAGACCTCCTCAGATTGATGACAGAACACTGACAGTTCCCTGGTTCGAAATGACCCCACATCTCTGTCAGTAACTCCAAACCAAGAGTCATTATCAAACTTGGAGGTAAGCTAATTTCCTTTTTAATTTATACAGGGACCACATATTCAGTTCTCCTCGAACATTCAGGACTCTTATCCACTTCCTCAATCTCTATTGTGGGGATTGATGGCATCCTTTTTTCCCCTCTAATTACTGAACCAATCATATGCTCAATAGAAGTTCTCACATTCTCCCATCAGTTTCCTATAATCCCTATCTGTCCCTCCCCACTCCTAGGCTGTGACATTTTATCCAAAATTCACTCTTCCATTTCCTCGCTGAAATCATCTCTCTACTTCCGTGCCTTCCAGAGCCCTCAAAACAATTCTTAACATTCCTGCTAGACAAATTCCTTCAAGGCACCTTTCAGAACTTATGGTGACACAAATCTGGTCCTTATGTTACCCTTCTACCTCTCCCTAAACCACAGCACTAACCTCCTTACTATTCCCACCGGGTCTTCCTCTTACTATCACTCTTCTTCACATTAAACACCCAAACAACTCCTCACCATCCTCTTACAGGAACTATCCAGACAATAGCAACCACAGACATCATTGTAATTGAATATGCCCTAAATCCACCCATGCTGATATCCTATTCCTGCTTGCCTTTCCTTTAAACTCTGAAACTCTCTTATGAGTCCATCCACATTTTATCAGCTTTGACAGCTGTTGGGTTACAAAATTCCCCTCAAATGTGCCAGAAAGTGAAGACATATCTATTTTCTATCAAACAACAAACAAAATAGAAAACTCTCAACTTATAGAACACTCAGACTCTATTAGCAGCATTACATACTTAATGGACAAGCCTTTCCTATGCTTTAAACACCTCTCTTTGTGACCTTATGCAGCTGAATTAGGACATATGCCAGCTACATCATGCAATTATACCTTAGTCTTTAATACAACCACCTTACAATGGCATTTAAATCAGCATATACTGAGAAAGCATCTCAACTCAACCCTTATTTGGGACAATTCAGGCATTAACAAAACCCTCCCTATGCACATAGTGAATAAAAACTACAGTGAAGGCACTCTATGCTTTAAACACAGTCAGGACAAGTTTATAACTTAATCAAATCAAAACTCAGAAAAAGGACCCAAAAAACCTTCTCACCTTTCTTTTTTGCGATCTCCTCTGTCAAACAAAGCAAATCTTTAACACTCTGGCCTTCATTACTCTCTTCTATGTATAAAAGTAATATATAGAGGAACCCAAGCGCTTAACTTTTCTACCCACCCACCTTTGTATTTTACCTTCTATAGACTTTCAACAGCCCTGCCACTCACAGGTACTCATTTTTATTTTCTATGTGGGAACACTGCATACTTAGTACCTCCTCAGGTATGGGCAGGAACCTATACTATAATATCCATCATTCCCAAATAGCCTCCTCTGGACAAATACCTAATCTGGGTTCCTTTCTTGAAACCTTACTTAAACCTCAAAAATAGGGGGGGAAAGGCATTTCTTAGAAGATCCAGAATTTGGATTTCATGCTCATGACAATACTATCTTAAAAAGGAACAGGCATAAGACATACCATCTACCACAGCCTGTTTTGGTCTGTAGGAATTCCACTATTAGAACAGTCAGTTTAAAACATTTCTCTTTTATTACAACTATCCTGGAATGCAACTGTATGAGCTATTACTAATCAACAAGAAATAAATTGCCTAGCTTCAGTTGTTATACAAAACAGGAGAGCATTAGATGTTCTCACTGCCATTGCAGGAAGCACCTGTACAATCATAAATGAAACCTGTTGTTTCTATGTTATTAAAACTGGGCAGGTAGAAGAAAATCAAAGTTTTAAAAGAAAACATAAAATCATTCAAAAAACCCAGGATGCTAATTATAAGAACCAATCATGGCTATCTTCATTTCTCTCCTATTTCACTTCACTGCTAAAATCATTTCTTATAACTCTCCTAACATCATTGCTGTTGTTATTGGTTCTTCTCTTTGGCCCTTTTCTCTTAAGCTTCTCTTCCAGTCGTCTGTTCAATAACTCAAGAATATATTAATGAAGTCTCCCAATATAAGAAAGAGGAGGAACAACTTTTTTCCTGTCCCACAGCACCGCCAGTCACCCCCCCCCCAAATTTTTCCCCTTAGGATGACTGCACCTCATTTCAGCTAGAATCAGTTACAGAAAACAGAGCATCACCCCATTCTCCTTATTAGCAAAAACACCAGAATTTTAGGCCTGGAGGACAGGACCCCTTTCCCACAGGATGTAACATACCCCTGGCAAATATTTCAGAAAGCCTCTCTCATCCCAAACTGTGCCAGCCCATCATCTCCTTCATCCTCCATCAGCTGCCCTATTGCAATAAACACCCATTACTCATCTTTCACACTCCAGCAAATGTATTCTAGTGTAAACTCCCCTTAATCACTATCCACCCTGCAGCATTTACAACCCTACATGCCAAAGGCAGTGTTTAAATTTAAACTCCTAACTTAGCCCCCTACTTCTGAAAGCTGGCCAATAGAGACCTGTCTAAGCCTTGTCCCCAACTCCCTAACCCCAAACCCATAAAAACCCCATCCCCCACTACCTCGGTGCATCTGTTTCTCTCTCTCTCTCTCTCTCTCTCAAAACACTGCCTGGGAAACTCTGTTTCTCCCTGAAATAAAGCCTTTGTCTGAATTTGTTTGTTGCTACCTCATTCCTGGTGAGCTTGCAGAGTTTGCTTTTCAATTTACATTATTTAAATCAGGTACAAATGAATAGTAAGTGATGCACTAAAACCATTCATCATTGTTTATTATAAAACTAGCACATTTTTCTGTTTATCTGGAATTAAATATAACTAGGGATATGGTATTATAAGCATGGTCTCTGGATTCAAACATAGAAACACAGAGCTGTCAACCCTTATTTGTTGTAAATCTAGATAGGTTACTAAACTTTCTGTGCCTGCTTCTAATCTAAAATTTGTTGACATTAGTAATACCTCAGTTATAATATTTTTGTGTGCATATGTGTTAATAAGGAGAAGTATTTATAACAGTGTAGAGTCCATATTAATTAGGAAATATAGATGCTTTTCTCATATAATATTCAAATTATGATTTACAATTGTTTATATTTCCTAGTTAAACTAAGAACTTTTTCAATCATATTTTGCAAACCATTCTTTATTTGTATTTATAGGATCAGAAAAGGAATTTTTTTAAAATTCAGATCATTCTAATAACCTAAAACAGTTTGTATGTCATTCATATTAAGAAGCAGCTTTGATTTCTCAACACATTATAAAATTGAACACTATGAAAAATAGGAATAATACAAATGTGTCTGACTTCATTCTTGCGGGTTTGACCAACTCTGAAGAGATCCATTTGGTTCTCTTTATGTTATTTTCCTGATATACCTGCTTATTTTGTTGGGGAAGAAGGGATGATACTGGTAATTCACCTGGACCTCCAGCTTCACACCCCATGTGCTTTTTCCTCAATCACTTATCATTCCTTGACCTCAGTTACTCATTGTCATCATGCCTTAAACCTTAGAGGTATATTTCATTTAATGACTGCTGAACCCAGATGTCTTTTTTTGCCTTGTTGGATGCCAGTGAATTGTATCTCCTGGCATTAATGCCCTGTGACCACTATGTAGCTATCTGCAACCATCTGAACTACCTGGTTATTATGTGCATGAGACTGCCACATACTCATCACTATGTGATTGGCTTTTCTGAATCATTAGTCAATGACCTTCATATGAACAGGTTGCATTTCTGACAAGTCAAAGTAATCTATCACTTTTTCTGTGTTATAACCCCAATTTTAGCCCTGTCCTGCACTGACACTCAAGACATTGAAATTAAATAGTTGTTTAGCAAATATGATTTTCCATTTTGTGACTTGGTTGTTCATTTCCTCTACAGTTTCTCACCCAGAGCATATTTTAATACTATGAAGTGCAATGTATTTAATTTTCTTCTATGTTTTATCATTTTGTACTTTAAATACCATTATAAGGAGTTTAGTTGTAATAATTTTATTCTTGCCTGTGTAAATGTGATAGACATTTTGAGTATCAAAAGAAGGTTTAGATGTAGTTTTAGGGCTTTCTCAAAGTAGTTTTTCCAGTTTCATGTTCAGAAATCACCCTTATGTTTTTATGAAAACCTTAAAATACTATCTTATTGTGAGCTATTTGAACTCTCAGAGATATGTTTGATTCATGAGCACTTTCTACCTTGAGTACTTTAAATCTCATAGCTATACAGGTCTTGTTATCTAATGGTTCCCTACACTTCAGAACATATGTGATGTTGTAACAATATTTTCTGAGACGTATCTTCCAGAACTTCTTCTGTTATTTGAAACATTCCTTCCAATGTTTCTGCCTTTCTCAATTTTCTTCTGCCTGCTTTGTCTCAGTTTCATTCATTTTTTTAAAACATTTGCTCCTTTTTCTCTTTCAAATAGTGTTCACTCTCATGTCTGTTAATCGTTATTGTCTGCTCATCTTTTAAAGTGGTTCAGTGAAAGACATTCTTTTCAGATTGCATGTCTTCCTTCAGGTTTTGGGTAGAATTTCACCTCAGGATGGAGATCCACCATACACCCTCTCTGAAATACGTTAAACTCTGTGCAACACAAAATCCTTTTCTCATTCTCTTTTTCCTCAGTGTTGCTTCTCCTGATAGTGTTTATAGAATATAATATTTATTATTGTGTTTCATGCCTGTAGATAGGCCCTCAAAAGTATTTTGAATAAAAAGCCCAATAGGAAAATCAAGAGAATTGAAAACATACACATTCTGCTGGCTCTCTGTTTTATACTAATGTTAAATTTCTCTGAGTTCCAGGGGTATATATGTTCATGGGTGTGTCTGTGTGTGTGCACATGCATATGTACTAATACATTTGAGTTTTAATAAATTATTATTCTAAATTCATAAAACCACAACATTCCATTGTTTCACATTTTTGATATCTCCACCTCCATAGGCCTATGGAACCTCCAAACACAGCACTCCATAATTTACATAAAGTAAAATATAATGAATGTGGATGGCTATAAATGACTATAAATGCCATGTGCTGGATTATGCAAGAGATAATGTAATGCAACATTATTACAGGTCATCAAATAATATTTTTATACAACATAATATGTGGTGTATTGTCAGGATGAGTAAACTAGCCCTTAGAGAAGGAAAGTATTAACCCATTTTAGAACTTATCATAAGCTTATATCTCATATCTTAAGATTACTTACATATCATAAGAACATATATGTATGAGAGGTCAAAGAACTCTATACACTCAACATATTTCAACATGTCCAGAAATATTTACTTTTTGTTATTGTCTATATATTCACATTACTGTTTTGAACCAGAGGATAATGAGCATTTTTGCAATGGGGCATCTCCCATGGGTTACAAGAGCTGAGTAAGTTGATATAAAAAAAAATCTAAATAAGCCACACTCTTAGTGAAAACTTTGAGTGTCTTTTCTGTTCCACAAATAGAAGGAAATTTCAGATAATTTACACAACGTTTTTGGAGACAGAATTTAAAACATTAAATTCAAATATGCTGTGAATTACCTGGTAGTAAGCATTTTAGTTCTTTCCTATTGCCTGTTTGTATCCATCAAAACATGATTTATGAGTTCTACATAGGAACCAGAAGCCCATGCTTGCTAGAAAGCAGTAAAGAAAGAAGGAAATGTAAAGTATATGTTTATAGTGGTGAGAAATATGTGCTCCAAATTAGGTAGATTCTTTCATTTTCTGTGGAAGAAGACAGTCCTGTTCAGTGTAAGAATAATGAAATTAGGGTCCAAATTCTAACAGTTACAAAAATGTATCAATAGAGGGCAAGAAAACTTCAGCTATCCAGCATCTTAAAGTCTGATACAATGTGTAAAATAATAATTCCTTAAGAGTATTTTGCTAGTTATCTAAACCATTGCAGATTACTTTGTGTTTCATAGTCTTTTAATGATCCTTTTGAATCATAGACTCACCTCTTGTCTTAATTGCTTAAAAATATTCATAGACATCAGGAATCATTTTTAATTTTTTTCGATGGTTGTCTCAAGAATATAGATTTTTTTCTTGTATGTTTATAGGTAGTTTGTGGGTCTCTATGAATCATTTAGGTTATCTAATTTGGGGGCATGCCGTTGCTCATATTATTTTTCAATCCTCTTTCTTTCTAGAGGATTGGTAAAGATGTCCTGCATTTCACTTCCAATTTTAAGTATTGCTTCCTTTCTCTTTTTTTTCATTTGTCTAGCTAAAGGTTCAATGATGTTAGTAATCATTTCAAAGAAGCAAATTTTGGTTTTGTTGATTCTATTTTTTATTTAATCTCTATTGCATTTATCTCCACTCTAATTTTGTTATTTCCATCCTTTTATTAACATTGGCTTCAATTTGCTTTTCATTTACTAAGACCCACAATTGTAAGGTTAGGTCTCTGATGAGAAATCTTTCTTCATTTTTAATGTAAGTATTTAGAGCTCTAAATTTCCTTTTCACTTTGTTGTATCCTGTAAGAAGTAGTATATTGTGTTTCCATTTTCCTTCCCTCCACACACTTTCAAATTTACTTTGTGACTTCCTCTTTGATCTTGTTGTTGCTTAAGAGTCCATTGTTGAATTTGAACTTATTTGTAAATATTCCAGTTCTCCCACTGTAGTTGATTTCTGGCTTCATCCCATTGTAGGTAGAGTAAATGTAGTGTATTATTTCAATATTTTTGGAATTATCATGTCTTGTTTTGTTACCAAACATATGATCTATCCTGGAAAATTACCCATGTGCATTAGAGAAGAGTGTGTAGTTTTCTGTTGTTGAGTGTAGTGTACTATATGTGTGTGACATACGATCATTCAAATCTTGTATTTCCTCATTGATCCTCTTTCTAGATTTTCTATTCATTATTCAATTTGGTGTAATGAAGTTTCCTACTAAAGTAGAAACATGTATTTCTCCCTCAAATCAGACAATATTTGCTTCATATATTTTGGGGCTCTTCCATTCATTGCATTTATATTTATAATTTTTATGTCTTCTTGTTGAATTGACCCCTTTATCAGTATATTGTAGCTATCTTTGTCTCTCATAACATTTATGGAATTGAAGCCTATTTTATCTTAAATTAGTACAGATTTGTTTTCTTTGAATGGGATTTTTTTTCATCTTTTCATTTTCAGTTTTTAAATTTAAGATAATTCTCTTATAAACAGCAAATAGTTAGGCCTTGCTTTTTTATCCATTCTGCCATATTCTGCATTTTGACTGAAGAGTTTAATAAATTTACATTTAAAGTAACTAACAGTAATGCACAATTTTCTTCTGCAATTTAGCGCTAAGGTCTTGTAAGTCTTTTACCTTCTTTGGCCCTTGTCTTTTTCTTCTATTATAGCTTGCTTTCGTGTTTATTTTTTTTTTTGTATGGTAGCATTTTGATTTCCTTCTTTTTTCTTTCTGTGTATGTATATATATTTCCTATATTCACTTTGTGGTTAATCTGCGGCTAAAATCTGAAGGCTTATATCTTTTCAATTCTCATTTGATTGATTTTAAAAGCACACAAATACATTGTTCCTACACCCCTCTATTTCCTAACCTTATTTGAAATGTTACAAAATTTATCTTTATATGTCCTATGTCTCAAACTGTAGATATATCGTTAGTTTTTATCCATTTGCGTTTTAGGACGTGTAGGATGTAGAAAGTGGAGTTACATAATACAACATTACTTACATTTACACTTATGCATATGTTTACCTTTACTTTATACTTATTTCTTTATACCAGTTTGAACCTTTGTCTAATGTCCTTTCCCTTCAGTTTGAAGGTCTCCCTTTAGCGTTCTTTGTAGGGCAGATCTAGTGGCAACTAACTCTCTTAGGAGTTGTTTATCTGGAAATGTGCTAATGTCTTCAACATTTTAAAATGAGTCTTATAGATATAAATTTCTTCTTTGACAATTTTTTTCTTTTGGCCTTTTAAACATTTTGTTCCTTCTTACTTCCATTGTTCCTGATGAGAAATTGGGAATTAATCTTTTTGGTCTCCCTTGTCCATAATGCATTATTTTTCTCTTGAATCCTTAAGAACACTGTCAGAACACACAAATGTGTGGCCAGCTCTCTTTTTTTTTTTAGTTTATACTATTTGGGGTTCATCATGATTCTCGAATGTGCAGATCCCTATATTTTACTAAAATTGGCAAGTTATCTACCATTATTTATTTTCGTATTACTTCTGCCCTTTATTTCTTTTTACTTCTAGGATTCCAATAATGCATTTATTGGTATGCTTGATAAGACCCATCAGGTCTTAGGTTCTGCTCACTTTCTAAATATTTTTTTATTGTGAAATGTAACATATATACAAAAAGCAATAAATTTCAAAGTATATTGTAACAAGTAGTTATGGAACAGATTTCAGAGTTTGATTTGGGTTACAATTCCACAATTTTAAGTTTTTCCTTCTAGCTGCTCCAAGACACTGGATGCTGAAAGAAATATGAATATAATGATTCATCAGTCATACTCATTTAGTTAAATCTTATCTTTTCTGTTATAACTCCTCCTTCTCCTTTGATCCTTCTCTCAATCTTTAAGGGTATTTGTGCTATGTCCGTTATAAATTTTTTATGTTGGAAAGGGCTGACAATACTGTGGCATATGGAGATGGAACTAGTTGGTGTTCATGGAAAGGCTGGCCCCTATGGATTTCTGGATCTATCTGATCTAGATACCCATCTGGAAGTTGTAGGTTTCTGGAAAGTAATCAACATGTGAAACTTTTGTAGGATCTCAGATAAAATTCTAGGTGTTCTGTAGGGGTGACAGAAATGGTTTTGGTTGGGGTTTGGCAAACTCTGGTAATTACCAATATTTATCTGAAGCTAGCATAAGAGTAGCTACAGAACAGCCTTTTGAGTCAATTTGAAGTCTCTTAGCCACTGATGCCTTATTTTGTTACATTTCTTTTCCCCTTTTTTGGTCAAGAAGGTGTTGACAATTCCATGGGGCCAGGGCCAAGCTCATCCCTGGGGGTTATGCCCCACATAGGGTAAACAGTAATGATTTTCTTTGCAGGCAAAGCCTTAGAGAGAAAGACACCACATCTGAGCAAAACATGAGGTTTTCTCAAAGTAACTCTTAGGCACAACTAAAGATAGATGTAGCTTCTACACTACAGAAATAAGCTTCACAAAAGCCAGTCTCAAGATCAAGGGCTTAACTCACCTGGGGCAGAACAGTCTCTTCAATAAATGGTGCCTAGAGAACTGGATATCCATATACAAAAGAATGAAAGAAGATCCATATCTCACATCCTATACAAAAAATTAACTCAAAATGGATCAAAGACCTAAACATTAGATCTAAGACCATAAACTTTTAGAAGAAAATGTAGGGAAATATCTTATAAATCTTATATTAGGAGGCAGTTTCCTAGATCTTACACCCAAAGTATGACCATTGAAGAAAGAAAGAAATGAGAACTCCTCAAAATTAAACACCTTTGTGCATCAAAGAACTTTGTCAGGAAGGTAAAAAAAAAACAGCCTACAATGGGAAACAATATTTGGAAATGATATATCAGATAAAGGTCTAGTATCCAAGATATATAAAAAGATTGCTCAACTCAACAGCAAAAAGAAAGACAACCCAATTACAAAATGGGCAAAAGACTTGAACAGATACTTCTCAGAAGAGGAAATATAAATGGCAAAAAGGCACATGAAAAGATGCACAACTTCCCTGGCTATTAGGGAAATGCAAATCAAAATCACAATGAGATATCATCTCACACCCACCAGAATGGCTATGATCAATGAAACAGAAAACGACAAGTGCTGGAGAGGATGTGGAGAAAGAGGCACACTCATCCACTGTTGGTGGGAATGTCAAATGGTACAACCACTGTGAAAGGCAGTTTGTCAGGTCCTCAGGAAGCTAAGTATAGAATTGCCATATGACCCAGCAATATCATTGCTAGGTATCTACTCAGAGGTTATGAGGGCAAGGACACAAATGGTCATTTGCCCACCAATGTTTATAACAGCATTATTTACAATTGCCAAAAGATGGAAACAGCCCAAATGTCCATCAACAGATGAATGACTAAACAAGCTGTAGTATATACATATGATGGAATATTATGCAACTGTAAGGCACAATAAAGTTATGAAGTATGTAACAATATGGATTGACATCAGTGACATTAGGCTCAGTGAGATTAGCCAGAAACAAGAGGGAAAATACTGTATGGTCTCATGGATATAAACTGACATTAGTGAATAAACTTAGAGAATTTCACTGGTAACAGAGACCATCAGGAGATAGAAATAGGGTAAGATATTGGGTAATTGGAGCTAAAGGGATACAGATTGTGCAACAGGACTGATTGTAAAAACTCAGAAATGGATAGCACAATACTACCTAACTGTAATACAATTAGGTAAGAACACTGAATGAAGCTGAATGTGAGAATGATAGAGGGAGGAGGGTTGGGGCCACAAATGAAATCAGAAAGAAAGATAGACAATAAAGACTGAGATGGTATAATCTAGGAAGGCCTAGAGTGTATAATGATAGTGACTAAATGTACAAATTTAAAAATGTTTTTGCATGAAGAAGAACAAAGGAATGTCATTACTGCAGAGTGTTGAAAATAGATGATAATTCATATTTTAAAATTTTAACTTATGTGTGAGACTAAAGCAAAAAATGTTTACTTGGCACAAAATTTATATTTTGGCTAATGCAGTTCCTAATATAACTTATGTGGACAGCTTCATTGAACACCATAAGTACATGGAACCTTAATTAGGGCATAAGATTTTGTAAGTTTGTCCGGAGTGATGCCCAGATAAATCCCAGAGTGATTTGAACAGTGAATAAAAAAGTATTTGCAAAGCCCCCTTTGGGGGATGGTGAGAAATGGGAAAATTCAACTTCCCCAAGTGGAGAATTCATGATATTCTCACAAGCAGTGGGGACAAAGCAATAGGCTGAGTCCCCAATCTTGGGGTTTGTTCATATGAAACTTAACCCCACAAAGGATAGGTCAAGCTTACTTAAAATTAGGCCTAAGAGTCACCCCCAAGGGGACGGGTCACAGTGGCTCAGCAGGCAAGAATGCTTGCCTGCCATGCCAGAGGACCCGGGTTCAATTCCCGGTGCCTGCCCATGTTAAAAAAAAAAAAAGAGTCACGCCCAAGGGAACCTCTTTTGTTGCTCAGTTTTGACCTCTCTCTCCAGCCAACACAACATGCAAACTCACCGCCTTCCCCCTGGCTACATGGGACGTGACTCCCAGGGGTGTGGACCTTCCTGACAAAGTGGGACAGAAATACTAGAATAAGCTGGGACTCAGCATCAAGGGATTGAGAAAACCCTCTCAACCAAAAGCGGGAAGAGCAAAATGAGACAAAATAAAGTGCCAA
>PVIY010037612.1:0-24526 GCA_004026745.1 Myrmecophaga tridactyla | reverse complement strand
TAGACCAGACTGGGGGCTTTTAACTCTTTTCATTCATTGTTTTGTTTTGTTGTTGTCCCCCCCATTCCCAATTGAATAATTACTGAACCATATTTCTATTGCTCACCTGTTGACGGGAATAACACTTCTGCTGCCCTCGTGGTTCTCAGTGCCATTTTGTGTCCCCCTGGGTAAGGGTCAGTGGGTTTTAACAGAGGGGAAGGAGTGCTGGGAGTCAGGGCTGCAGGGCCCTCAAAGGCCCTGTAATCTTAGGTTTCTCGCTGGACGGCTTGAGTCCCAGCAGGCCAGTCCTCAGGCCTGCGCTGGAGCCGCGGCCCGTCCGGTACACTCCAGTGCCCCAGCCTCGTCCCTGTGCTCCGTGGAGGCCGCTCAGAAACCTCCTGCGGGGAGGTGGGACAGGAGCCAGGGTGAGGGCCAGAAGCTGTCCACCTTTGCACTCGAGGCAAAGGTGTGCATTTGTGGGCCTGGTGCTTTTACCTGTGTTTCAGGAGGTTACTTCTCGGAGCCAACTGTTTGCTTTCCGCCCTGTGTGTTTTTGGAGAGGGTGAGGTATTATTAATCATTTGCGAGTTAGCATCGTTGTGACGTGTGAGTGGTTCACGTCTCTGCTTTTCATGCCAGTCTGACATCACGCGGTGTGACGAGCAGGTAGAGGAAGCTGGAAATTGTGCAGAGCTGCACATCCCACTGTGTGCACTCAGGAGGGGACTTTCGTGGTTCGACTGGCTACTGGTGGCTGTGGTCAGAATGTCATTTTGACCTCTTCGCATTAGTTGAGGGGTCTTTGGGGACCTGTGGAATGGGACCCCCCCCCGTGTTGTTAATGCTTTCAGTGCTTACTGTGTGCCGGGTACAAAGCCAGAGACTCGGTGCAGAGACAACCGAGCTATCCTCCTTCTATAGCAGTGAGGGAGAAAGAATGGGGGGACCCACCGTTCATGACCAGGGAACAGGTGGGACTCAGGAAAGTACTTCGCTGCTGTTTTACTAGATTTTTCTTTTGAATTTTTTTTAAAGCATTATTCCACCACCCTCGACAACTGTGTTGGTTTTCGCTTTTTCCCTTCTGATCTTTTTCCACAAACACAGTTTTACATAGCTGGGTGGATAAAATATTGTATCCTAGAACTGTGTTGTTTAGTATTTTATTATAACACTTTCCCAAGTTTCTCCCCTATCTTATTAATACAGTGCAGCCACTGTCTTTACCCTTCTTAGTGCGAGTTTATTTCCGCCCCATAGGTTAGTCTTCTGTGACCCTTGTTATGCATCTAGTGTTTTTTTATTTGGCAGGTTGGTTTCTTAGGGTATGTTTCCTGGAATAAGATTACTGGGTCAAAGAGTATTAACGTTTTACAGCTCTTGAAACATATTACTGATTGTTTTACAGCGCTAACAGCATTCTTTGAAATCCTGCCAGATTAGCCCTGACCAGGTCCACTCTCAGATCTCACTTTTGACCACTTTCCTCCTTGGTCTCTCTGGCCCCATCCCGTTGGTGTTCTCCCCGTGCTGCAGACGAGCCAAGTTACTGCTGGGCCTTTGCACGACTTTCCCTGCGCTGGAGCACTCTCCTTGAAGAGCTCCCCCGGACCACGCCTTACGGGGTGCCTGCCTCACCCCCTGGCTGAAGCAGCCCCGTCTTTGACCCAGCCGTGTTTTACCCCCTAGGGTTGTCGTGAGGCTGAACAAGATCATACGGCCTTAGAGAGCACGTGGCACAGCAGCTGGCACAGAGGAAGCACTCAGAGTAGCTGAGCCATAGTCATCTTTTGACTGATCCTAATCCTGGGGCTCGAGAAAGGCTTTGTTGCTTGGATTTGGGAGCTGGACAGAGAGTCTGGTTCTGAGCTGCCGTCAGCCTCCGTTTCCGCTAAGAATGGGGCTCATCGACCATTTCACAGTGCTAGTGAAATGAATAGGTGCAGTTATTGAGCATGCCATGCTCACCCCATTATGCTTTCGTTTCTCTTTGCTTCTGCAGGCTGTTGGAATCCTAGGGGGCAAGTGGTCCTGCTGAGCTGCCTGTTCTCCTTTAAGGAGTGACAGCGGAGGGCAGGGGAGGGGCAGCGACTGCCTCCCTTCATGTAGAGATCTGTTAATAAATTATACATACATATTATCGAGGATGCTTGGGGGAAAGCCAGTAATTTCTAGCTATTTGAAATGCTGTAAAACATCGCTGTAAATATAAAGTTCTACAGAATAAAATGGTTTCAGGTAAAGAAATTGGACTGTTGACTGTTCATAGAATGTGAGAGAATGAAGCTGACCTAGTTTTAGAATATTTTTTTAGATTCTATTTTAGCTAGCTGTACAGTTGTTTTAGATTAAGAAATAAAGCAGCATTCTCTTCAGAAATAGGACATTATTTGACTAATTAGATGTCATTGTTTTACTTTTTTCTTGTAAACTAAACTATTTATGGAAATATTTATGAAGAGAAATCTTTCTTTAGATATGTCTCTTTAACAGGTTTGCTTTGCCTCTGGGCTAATTTCCCAGCAGTTCGTGGCAGCCCCTTTTATTATGGAAGTTGGTGAGAAGTGGGATTGACTTAGCGGTGGTACTTTCTGTGTGTATGGAGGTGCTGTGTCTAGTTGGCCGGTGCAGTTAAGGAACTTGATGATCAGTTTCATTTAATTTTGGTGGAAATTCAGCATTGTTGCACATTGGACAGTAAAGGTTCTAGAAACCTTAAGTTTTAAGAGCACATAGGGCTCTGTAGATACTTTGTTTTCCATAATTGGTAATACCTGTTTTGGTGTAAAATTTTATTGTCTAAGGTACCTTATCTATCGTAGAAATGAAAAACCTGACAAAGTTTTAGTTGCGTGAATGAGTGTGGGAAGTAGCAGGGGAGAAACAGACTGTCTTTGGGTAGGGTTGACTCTCAGTGTTTCAGGAAATGTGCTTTCGGTGGTTTCTGGAGTAGAGCACGGTGGCTTTATACTTTTTAAAGGTCTTGCTCCTCAGCCTCCTCCTTTGCGCGTCGTAGATCTCTGAGATAGTGCTGGCGTTCTGTAACCGGTTAAATAGAAGTGAAGAAGCTTTGGCTTGTTTTTTTTAATCACCAAAAAAAAAAGCGAACTTAGGCCTGGCAAGTACTCTTGTACGCTTTCTATTTTACACAGTCAGCCTGGTTGTTTTTGAGGTGGATGGGTTTGTTCTTGTTACCCCAGGGCGTATAATAGGTGGGTGGGCGGTGGACACTACTCAGCTTTCATCTTTTATGTCCTCTCTTTCACCAATCTGACACACCTGTTCTGATTTGAAGAACGAGGATTGTTTTGGTTTCACTGAGGGTGTGTGGCTTCTCAGCGTCCCTCCCTCCCGCCCTGTTACTTCCTCCCAGCGCTGTGACCGGGTCAGCTGGTGCTCCGTCCTTTCAGGCAGGATGGTCTTGAGCTGCGGGAAATGGTACAGGAGATTGCTGCGTGACTGGAAACGCACGCGACTGACCGAAAGATGAGTTTTTAAACTCTGTTTTCCCACGGAGATTTCTGACGCGAGCAACGCGCTGTGCATTTCAGTGGGGCTTTTGGCTGCTTGGCTGTTGTGTGTGTTTTCAATGTCGTGATTTTTCCGGTTGTGCGAGCGTGTCCATGCGTCTGGTTTGCACAGCATCTGATGAGGTTTTCTCGCCCGCCAGGTTGCCCAGAGCATCGAGGACCACCACCAGGAGGTCATCGGCTTCTGCCGAGAGAACGGCTTCCACGGCCTGGTGGCCTACGACTCGGACTACGCGCTGTGCAGCGTCCCCTACTACTTCAGCGCCCACGCGCTCAAGCTCAGCCGCAACGGAAAGAGCCTCACCACCAGCCAGTACCTGATGCACGAGGTCGCGCGGCAGCTGGACCTGAACCCCAACCGCTTCCCCATCTTCGCGGCCCTGCTAGGTGGGTGCAGCCAGGCGCAGAGCCTGCCCCGTAAGGCGGCCCCCGTGCTGCGGGCATAGTGGCCTCTCCTAGCGCTTCAGTGCCCGGAGGTCGTGGGGTCACATTTCAGTCTAAAACCAGTGAATGGGCTTTTCCTTGCCATTTCTCACTTCAGTGTTAGTTTTTTATGGCATGACCTGCTCCGTAGCTAATGGTGTGCTCTGTTGGTCTGCAGTGTTTATTTGTTCATTGTTCTATCCAGTCGGAGAAGCTGACTCTGTGAAAACTCATTTAAAGTTTTGGAAAAACAGCATTTTTAATTCACAGATGTTAACACCAGCTTGCTATTAAAATTAGGCATTTAAACCTTTGACATTATTATGCCTCATTTTCAGAGCATTCCCATCATTTTCAGGACACTCTCTGCTTTAAAAGGATTAACAGCAAAAATAGCCCGTCTTACGTTTTTACCAACACCTACATTTAACACAGGCCTCTTACAAAATTCCCTTGGAGGAATTACTTAATGCTGAATACAGAAAGGAAATCTTGTGTAAAGCTTTATTTATTAATTTATTTGACTTAAAAATAATTTTCCTTTAGGTAATATGTTATTATTACCTTTTTATTATCTATAGGTAATAATACCTATAGGTGGTATATTTATCTGTCATTTTATGTCTGCACTGTATGGTTTCCTCTTTTTTCTTCTGTCAGTTACCCTTTCTTGTACTTTCAGTGTGCATGTTTCTCTCTAGCTCCTTTAGTATCCAGCTCTAATTTGCCAAGATTTTGTAAGAATTGGGTCCAAATATAAAAAAAAAAATATGTTCTTTGCGAGGACCCCAGAACTCCTGTGATCAAAATACATGAGTTGTAATGATTGAATTCTGTGCCATTTTGAAAGACATGATCTCAAGACAAGTGATGTTACTGTTCTATCTTTCATTTTGTATTTTCTGTAGGTTAACAGCCCAATTCAGTTGTGTTTAAGAGGGGGGAGTACCATATACGTTATTTTTAGAAATTATAGTCATAAAAAAGATTTTTATAAACCCCCCCAAATTTTGCACAATTAGAGATAATGATGAAGGAACCACAATTTTTTATTTAGTATTTTGTTGTAGCACTTCAAGTTTTATTGTATAACTACCAACCAACCAACTAACCTGATTTCACGAATTGTCTTTCATTATTTGAATCTAATCTCAAATTCTGTATATTTAATTTAGCACTAGTTTCCATCCATTTTCTTGAGGAGTGCTTGTGACTTGGGGTTCAGAGGGTTAGAACCAATCTTCTGAATACACTTTCTTGCTTTCAAAAGTTAAAATATCAAAGGATCTCCTTTGACATTGAAAATAATTAAATGAGTAGACATAGGTAAAAAGTTTCATGTTTGTTTACATGTTAGTCAAAATGATTTGGACATATTTAACAGACTTTAAACGAGTGGGAAAACCATATGTCTTAGAATATGGAAGTTTTAGCAAATTTAAAAGGTGAAAGAATATTTGTTATGATCTTACTTAAGAAACATTGGATATGTTTCTTGGGAGAGAACAGCAACTCATATTTTTCCACTTATTTTATAAAATTTTGAAATAAATGAAAACAAATAGTAATTCCCATCTGATTAATTTAGGACCTGGAATTTCTTCAAAAATTTAGGCAAGTTATAGATGAACTCTTAATCAAGTTCTAGATTTTGTAAAAGCTTCAATGTCCTCAGCTGAGAAAGTTTATTTTTCTTTACCTCTTATGTAACAGAAAGTATAGTTATGTAAGTTTTGTTTCTGGAAGGTTAGGTGGAATTTCATTTATTTGACATAAAAGCTATGTCTTTATTATTTTTTTTTAAGCATTGCTTTCAGCCCTAGTTATAACTTGGCTTAATATTTTTTTAAATCTAAGTTTCAAGCTTTGTTCATTCTTCTTTCATAGTAAAATTCTGTGTGCTCCATTAAGGAAAGTATCACAGAAAGTATAACCTGAGCAGTTATAACTTAATTTTTTCCGTCTGGTCATTAGAGTAGTTTAGCATTTCCGTGTTTTAGTGTGTGTGTATTTAGAACATTATGATAAAGCACTGCTACAAATGATCCCACCTTCTTTGCTTTCTGTTAGCAGCTAAGTAGGAATCTAGTTTTCTGAAAGTGAAGGTGATTCAATCATGTTATAAAAGTCACAGGATTATTTGGAAATTACTGCTTTTGAACTGCATAAAAATAGCTAACACACTAAAGATGGTAGTGTATCAAACATTCAGTGAATGTAAAGTTTTCAACAAGAAGTGTAACTTTTCGCCTGAATGCAGTTCTTATGTATAAACTGTGACGGCGCTGCTGATTGGATTTAGTACTTAATAGCCCATACTGGTCTTGTCATATGTTCTTTGTCAGGCAGAAATTACTGGGGGGTGGTGAGGGGTGTGGCTCCACATCATAATTAACAGCCATTGTTATTTAGTCTTGTTTAGGAAGACGTCTTACCATTGTGCAGATTCCGTGTTTGGTGGTTGAACCTGGTTCCTGCAATACAGTTTTGAACCATAGCTGTTTCAAGAGAAAACGGAAATTTACCTCAAGTCTGTCAGTATTTGGCATCCTAGCGATACTGGACTGCCCTTTTGCAAACTGGCATTTATTTTTTATTATACTCTGGGAAGTTGTTTAGATTGTTGTGTAGTGCTTAGTTTGATTGCTTGTTGGAGCCATGCTAGAAATTTGTGTCTTACTTGAGGCAGCTAGAAGGGGTTTGCCTGCTTTGTTTTGCTTTCTATTAAAAAATTAAGAAATATTCTCAATTTCTCATTTGTGAAGTTTTATATGATGTATCAAATGAGGTGGTCTTGGAGAGGTTATATTACAGATGATAAAGTAACAGTGATTTTAAAAGCTTCCCTTGTGTCACTTATCATCGGCTTTTGTGCTGTGCGTGTTGTGTGTTCCAGGTAACCACATTCTACCCGATGAAGATTTGGCTTCTTTTCATTGGAGTTTACTTGGCCCAGAGCATCCACTAGCCTCACTTAAGGTACAGACTTCCTTTCAAGCATTTGTGATAATCAATGTTTAATTTGCTCTTACTTTAATGATATAAATTATGTTCCTTTGTTGTAGTAGGCAGTAGGTTATAAAGTTAGCAATAAAATATTTCCCCCTAGTTCGAGATACTCATTGCCTCAAAAAAAAAAAAAAAATAGAAAATACCCACCCTATCTGTCCTTTGCCCAATACCTATATTTTAGATGAATTTATAAATGTCCTTAAAAATTCTTTTAGAAGGCTTCTTCATGCCATGTATCTAGATAGGAGGGAAAATGCTTTTAGCTAAAGTTTTTCTATATTAATTTTCTTACTTAAAAATGTTTAACTTTTTCAATAGGTCATATATTCACCAGTTACTTCGAGCTACATCTTTTAGCGTAGTTGGAAAAATTTCTTACTGATTTGCTACAATTATAAGATAGTTTAATTTAGTCTTGATTTTTCAGTAATGGGAGAGACTCAAAATTCATTAGAGAAATGGCCATTTAAACTGTTTTATGAACACAATGGATTTTTTTATCTTTCTTTCCTTTCCATTCCCTTCCTGTAATGAACATCAAAGAAAAGGCACTTAATTTTGATTTTCTGAAATGGGAAGCTTTAAGAATTTAAGCAAATAAATAATGAGTGAAATTCTATAAGCCACTAAGGCACTTCAGCTTGTGCTTTTTAGGGATTTCTTTTGATTTTCTGAATTTCCTTGGCTTGGTAAATTTGCTCCGGTGCTCCCACCAGTAATGTTTGGACGTGGCTGGCGTTAATGCTAAAGCACGAGTCCCTTTCAGGGCTTTGTGAATCGGGTGTCCAGCGTCTTAGAATTGTTTTCAGCTTCTGTCTCTGGTGCTAGCTGGCAGTTGAGGCCTTAGTTTTCTCATAGTAAAGAGAGAAGGCTAAAGTGAATGGTTTCTGGAGTCACTTTTCCCTGTAAAATTCTGAATTCTGGCACAATTACCCTTTCTCTGTAAATAATTTTGATTGGTTGTTAGTTTTAAATTGTAATTTTTCTACCTCCTTTTAACCTGTAGTTAGCTTTGTGTGACAATTGAAAGTTCAAATGAAATTCCTTTCCTGCTTTCATTTTGTTCCTTGCCATTTAAACCACCTTTCTTTTTCATCTCTTGCTGATGTGCTGTGAAATATTTTCCTTTTTTATACTCTCTATGGTTCATTTCTTGATGTGGGCTATGTTCTCTTCTGTTTGAAAGTCTGTTTTTCGTCTCTTACTAGAAATGACCTGTTTTCTTTTGGCCTTGAAATAAAGCTTTCTATTTGCTATTGACCAAATAGTTCTTCATATGTTTTTAGTTATGAAGTGATATAATTTGTATTTTTGATCCTAAACTCGTGGTGATACAAATTCAGATTGGGAAAAATAAAGTCTGTAATTATGGTGTACTTAAAAATATTGCATCTGTCTTCTTTAGCTTTGTTAAGTATTCCACTTGTAAGGTGAGACACAAATGAAAGCTTGTTTCTTACAAAATTATACAGTTTTTAATTCAGGGACGAAAAACTTCCCAGACCTTCCCAGGCGATATGCATGTGTGTAGCTAGCCTGGGCTGTGTGTCACAGAGTTAGAAAGGGGGAGCCGTTTGAAAAATTGTTGGGTTATCAAATCAAGCTATTGACAGGTCATCGTTACCATATGTGTTTGTCATTTAATGAACAAGTTTAAGTGTACTCCAAGTGGAAAGAAAAGAAAAGTGTTCACCTGTGTATCTGCCTTGTGGCTCAATAGTTAGCGTTTTGCCACATTGCAGTTCCTGTAAAAAAGTGCATATGTGTATGCGTGTGGGTTGTGTGTTTTCAGACCTGAGCTGTGTGCAAGTTGCAGGTTCCGAGGTGGCTCCGAACAGGAGCAAATGTTCGTCCATGGATGCTTCGGCTTGCAGCACCAGAACCTAAAGATACAGACATTTCCTTACTTAATCGTGCTAGTGCTGACGATAATTACCTAAAAGCATTTATTGTCCAATCCATATTCAGATTTTTTCAATTGTCCCTAGAGTCCAATCAAGTTTTATGCATTATTTTATGTATTTTAAAATTCGGTGATTGGTGCATCTAAGGCAGTTATCAAGAAAGTGAAATATGCAGATGGCTGACAAGCACATGAGAAGTGCCCAGCGTTGTTAGGGTTAGAGAACTGCACGGCAGACCGCACAGGCACACTCCCTTACACCCACTCGAATGAATGGCTGTTACTTTAAAAGAACAACCAAAAATCCACAGAAAAATAAAAATTGATGAGGGTGAGGAGAAGTCGGAACTTTGTACGTTGCTGGCTGGAGTGCAGGTTGGTGCGGCCGCTGTGAGTCGGCCGTCTGGTGGTTCCTCACGGGTTAAACAGAATCATCGCATGACCCCTTGGCCCTACTTAGGGGGACAGATGGTGTGATTATGCTTTATGGAATAGGGAGAATATGCGCAGAGACGGGAAGTGGAGTCCCGGGAGCCGTGTAGCCGTAGCGTGCTGGGTCGGAGCGGCTCGCTGGGGGTGCCGGGGGCTCTGGCAGCGGGTTGTGAGTGTGGCCGAGGCCTTTACACGTGTGTTGGGAAATGCTTGAGGTGCGGACGCTTGCCTTGTCCGTGTTTCTACCATTTAACAAAGGACAGTTTAGGAGGCAGTGACAGTTGGGTGGAATACGTGACCCTGGACTGACCCTGGACTGCAGGTACTGGCGAAGGAGAACAGATCCACATGGACATCGGGACGTGAAGAAATTGGAATGGAGACTGCGCTTTATGTCAACGCTAGAATTCTTGAATTTGATAACTGTTCTTGAGGTGGTCACCTAAGTGAATATCCTTGTTCTCAGGAAGTGTGCAGGGAGGTGTTAGTATTCACACGTCCTGGCGTGCGCCACCTGCTCAGGTGCGGAGAAATCAGGCGGATTGCTGACAGAGGGATGCGGCAGTCGTGGTGGGAGGCTCAAGTTGGTAGAGCCCCAGCGCCAGGGTGGGCTCAGGTGTTGGAATTCTCTGTATGGGTTTTGTATTGTTTTTCAACTCTCCTGTAGGTATGCAATTATTTCAAAATAAAAAGTTTAAGAAAAAAATTAGCCAGGTATGGCTTAATGGGGAAGAAATCCAAAATAATTTTTCAACAACTTGATAACTCGTAGGATTTTTAAAAGTCACGTCCTCAAATGTAAGCATTTCTGACTCAAGTTCAGAAATTGTATTTGGTCATATGTTTGCTTTGGCCTTCTCTGCACACATCATCCTTTTCTCTGCACAGTCTCATTTGCGTCATCTTAGCATAGATGGAGGGATATTGGGTGTTGGGTTTTTTCCCCATGAACATTTCTGAAGTACACAGTTGTATGCATCCTGCTTTTTTAGCCCCCCCTTTTTTTTACCCCAGTTATAAAATTTAACTACATGTTTTGAAAATTTAGATAGCTGCTTCTCAACTCCATGATACTATAGAGTTTTGTTTTCTCAAATACTCTTGTGTTTTTGTATTGGGCTGGAATGTTGACAGGGTTAAGGTTTTAGTATTGCATGTTAAGAGGGAGGTGCTTTGAATTGACTAAATAATAATTTCATATAGCACCAATCCTGTATGACTAGAAAGTAGTCTAGTGGATTTGACCTTGGTGAAATAATACAAATAAATATACTGTATATAGTGTGATAAATAGAATGGGCCAAGGAAGACTTGAAGATGGATGCAAAGTCAGAGATCCTAAAAAGCTGTGTCTCCAATATCATGATTTTAAAAAGGAACTAATAAAAGTTATGGGACTGTTTCATCTTTTTACCATGTAATGAAACTGACCAAAGGAAGCAATACCATGGATAGGAAGTCTTCAGTAGCCTATAATTTATGTAATTAAAAATCCACAGTGTGTGGGCAACACTGAAAATACTTAACCCTGGACTGTTGCCTAGCCAGTTATATCGGTTAGAAACTATGCCGCCTTCCTTTCTGTATCCAGCTCTCGTTACACTTACAGCACCAGCATGTCTGGTGTGGGAATGGTCAGGAAACAATAGCTGAAATGATTAAATTGTTGGATAGTGCCTACAGAGAGAAGCAGTTTTTTACTTTGATGAAGGCCGGAAGGAACACAGTTCAGCTTTGTGTTGCCTTCTTAATCAGTAAGTCATGTTTGCTGGGTAGCAATGCAATCCTGAACATACTTAGAACTTCGATTTGCATGAAAACAGTAGAAAATAGAAAGAGGGCTGGTCAGGTTTTAAGTTCTTTAATACTTTGGCTTTAGCTTCAGCACTAAGCCAGTAATAAAGTTGGTACCAGATTTCTTAGATTTGGAAGTAAAGAGTATTTCATTAGTGTTTAAAAGGGCAATGAGAGACCATTTCATTAACTTTGGAACTAGCGGTGGGGGGGCAAAAAAGTCACTTCTACGATGGCGGTGACCTCCACAGGAAAAGCAGGGAGGCGGGGGCCTGGCTGCTGAGGGCCCTGCTGGAGCCTGGAGGGCCTGCGTGCAGGAAGGACTTGCCCCTCTGGGGACGTCCCCACCACCTGCTCTGCCCTCCGCTGCTTTGCTCCTGTGCTTTGTTTTAGTGGACAGTGGCCTGTAAGAGCGGACGGCTTCGGGCCAGGGTCTGTCTACTCTAGGGGTCCACCTGTGCTTTGGGAAGCGGCAGAGCCCAGGCTGTGGAGGCCTGTAGGACCCGCCGGGACAGCGCCCAGGACTGAGTGAGGCCAGGACAGGCCAGCCCGGGGCGCGTGCCTGGCAGGAGCCGCTGCGCAGGGCCGCCCGCTCGCTGCTTTCTTTCCCCTTTGTGGTCCGTCTTCCACAGTGTCCCTGCTTTCCTGGAGCCTTTTCCCTGGTACTCTCTCTCTTCCACTCTTTTTGATACCTTTTCCTTTTTGTTCTCCTCCTCGTTTGGGGAGAGGGCTGTTGTTTGAGTGTTTTAATCTTCAGCTTCTCTTCTGGGCTTGACTTTTTTGTTCATAGCCAGTCAGTGAGTGCCCTGTCTGAGGGGTTAGCTGATGTTGAACTTCAGGTTTTCACCGTCCTTTGTGGGGCTTTGTATGTTTTTTCTGTGTCCCCGTTGGCGTTGCTCTCCCTCTCTGCCATGGGTGGGGCTCTGGGGCTCCTGCGCCCACACGCCGAGCACTTTAACGGGGGGCTGTGGAAAGAGGATACTTGTGTTCTGCTTGTTTTTTGACTTAGTGTAAATTTTTGTTTCTTTTTATATGCTTTAAAAAAATGGTTTGATTTTGTGTCCTAATCAGTTGTGGGAATTTTCAGTTTTGGGTAGTCATTTAGTTGTTTTAATTAAAAACAGAATAACAGCTTCTACCTGGTTGCTGGCTTTAATTGTTTTAAAAATGTGTTTTCTCATTGCCTCTGGTTTTCTTGAATCTAGGGTCTGTAAAACATTTGATAGAATGCTTTATAGGATGCTGATATCGCAACACCGTTTGTTAATTTTGGGGGGAGGTGGTCCACAGGTCTCTTGCATAACAGGTGAGAATTCTCCCATTGTGCTGCGCTTGCACCCCCTCTGCCCCTCATTTTTGAAGGACATTTTTTCCAGATACGGAATTCTTGGTTGGCAATTTTTTGCTTCTAGCACGTAAACTATGTCTTCCCACTGGCTTCTTGCCTCCATGCTTTCCAGTGAGAAGTTGGCGCTCGGTCTTGCTGAGGCTCCCGTGTACAGGACGCACTGCTCTTCTTTCAGGGTTTGTCCTTCATCTTGGCATCCAGCCGCTTGACTCTGGCCGGGCGCGGTGTGGGCCTGTTTGCATTTACCCTGTCTGGAGTTTGTTGGGCGTCTTGGAAGTGTCTGTCCTGCCTTTCATCATGTTTGGAAAATGTTCAGCCGTGATTCTATGAACATTCTCTCTTCTCTCTCTCCTTCTTCTTCTGGCGCGACCACAGAGCATATGCCGGTAAGTCTGATGGCATGTCCCGCACGCTCCTCAGCCTCTGTTCGGTTGTGAATGTTTTCTTTAGTAGAGAAGTTGTGGATTTCTGTTCCTTTTTCTTCATTCTTTCCTTCTGCCTCTGCTCAGATTGGATTTTTTCAGTTGTCTTTTCTTCGCGTTCACTGATGCCTTCTTCTGTGTGGAGCCGGTGGGGGCTTCTGATGTCTGCAGCTGTAGTCTGCAGCTGCTGGGGTCCTTCCCATAATCTCATCTCTCCACGGACGTCCTCCCTGCGTCCATCTGCCATTCTCCTGAAACTCTGTCTCCATGTTCTCCTTTCGCCCTTGGAGCGTATTTAGGGCCGTGCTGTAGAAGTCTGGTACGTCCCAGGTCTGGTGGGCCTCACTGATGGCTTCTCATGCTGTGATCGACTCCTCTGCTTGGCCTGTCACTTCCTCGTGTGTTCTGCGACCTTCTTTCTGAAATCTGGACATCTTGATAGCGCAACATCTTCTTGCCGGGCTTTGGACTCATGCGCCTATTTCTTAGGCTCATATCCAGCTACCATTATGGCAGAGCTTTCTTTGATGCCAGGAGTTAACAAAAAAAGAAAAAGAAAACACCTTTCCCGGTCTTTTCAGGTGACCTGTGGGTGCGCTGTCCTTCAGGGCTAAGCCGTGCAGGCTGGTTTCCCTCTGTCCTGTGGCCAGCTGCTGCGGGGAAGGGGCTCCGGCCGTCCTCAGGAAAGGGCAGCACGGCCTCAGGGACTCTGAGGTTTTATTGTCTGCCAGACCTTCTGAAATCCTTCCTGAAACTGAGTTGGATATGAGTAGATAAGTAAATAGAAGCTGGGCTTCATGTGTTTCTGAGTTTCGCTTTTACCTCGTAGCAGAAGCTGGCACTTGGCACCGTGTGTCAGGACTGACTGAAGCCAGATTAGGGTGTCCCCTTCCCAGTAAGCCCGGTCCAGGCTGGTGCCCATGGTAGCTCAGCAGTCCTTCTAAAACCCAAGGACTTCTTGGCTCTCTAGAGAATAATGTTAGGGGTCTGAAAGGCTAATAGATTAAACATTTAAAACAAACATTTCTAAAGAAATCTTACATATCCTGAATGTGGAAAAAATTAGGGACAGACACAATGAAATGGTTGGACTAAAGCTTCTGTTTTTTTAGTCAGTCTTTATAGTTTTCACATTTCTTTTCTTGTGTCATCTTTTTAAAGACATCTTTTTTTTTCTGATTACAAAAATTATGTGGAAAAATTCAAGCAATATAGTACATGTGTAATGTGGAAAATAAAAGTTAGTTATAATCCTATTCTTGAGAGACAGCCACTTTTAACAGGTTGATATTTGGTCCTGCAGAATTTCTTTAAAATATATAACCTACTAATATTCATCATTATTACAGCTATCATCATCATCGCCTGTGTTTTGTATGAACCTTCAGTATACAAATTTACTTTACTGGGCTTTAAGCTTTTAGGTCTTAGATATCTGCATTTAGTGAGAAACTCTATTCTTTGCTCATTCTTGCTTTATATGAATTTATTTCTGGAATTGTTAAATGGAATAATTTTAAATAAAAGGCAATGCCAAAGGCTTTATATCTCCCATTCAGGGTTTGTTCTTTGTTCCCTATTTGTTTTAAAATGAAAGTGGAAAGCTTGAAGTTGTCTGGATGTCTCTGGAATCTGGAATCTGTCTTTAGTTTATAGGTTAGTCTTGAAGCGGAACTCACATTCTGGGAAGAGAGGGACAGAGTCCTGGGAGGAGGTGTGTTCTCATTTCTTGTTGCAGGGTTGCTTTCTGTTTGGTTCCTCCCGAGGAGAGACTAGTGCCTGCCAAGCAGAATTCTTCCTTAGTGACATGGAAGGCACAGCCCTGCCAGGAGGAGCAAGAGTTGAGGCCGGAAGGGGGAAGAGAAGCCGTTGTTTCAGGGAAGGCTTGCCCGGTCTGCACACGACTGCAAGACCGCGGATGAAGTGCCCGTACGTGAGCCTTCTGCAGAGAGGCTGGGCTAGAGACACAAGGGATCCTCGGTAGGGGTCCTTTGCTATCCGTGTTTCCTCCAGTGACTTGGGATTTTCACGTTTTATTTTAAATATGCTGCATAATCTAGGTCTTAAAAATAAGTGTGTAAGGGTGGCGCAGTGGTGGCTCGGTGGCAGAATTCTCGCCTGCCATGCCAGGAACGCGGGTTTGATTCCCGGAGCCTGCTGATGCCAAAAAAAAAAAAAAAAATACTGTAAACATTTTCTAGCTCGTTTGCCCATAGCCTTGACCCTGTTCACTTCCTAATCAGAGCACTCACCTTTACTGGGAATGTGGAAGCTTCTGTATACGGCTCGCCTTGCTGCCCCTCTCAGTGTCAGGCGTGTGGTGCCAGGCGTGTGTCAGACCACAGAGGCGGCTGCCGCACATTCCCACAGGCAGCGTGTAACAGGAAGAAATGCCGCCTTTCCTACCTTTCCTAGGAGCTGTCCACGTATTGCCTGGGACAGCTCATCCTGTCCCCCTCCCCCAGCCAATCTGGTACCAGAATGACCGGTGACAAAGTTGAGATTTTCAGACCAATTACTTCCAAATAATTCTTGGTCAGAAAACAGATGTTTTGCCAGCCACCAATCAATCCCTGAAAGGTATCCGCCATCGTGTTTTCTTATCCTTACCATCTCTTGCTTGCTGGTTTCTTCCACAGTTGACTTCTCTTTTGGACTCCCTTTGCTGTGTCTTTGAGACTCTAGCTCCACTGTGAACTTCCCTCTAGCTTAGCCTTGAAGAATCTCTCTTAATCTTACCCGAGAACTGTCTCCGGAAGGCCCTGTCTCCTTTGAACCTGCCTCAGGAAAGACCCTTCGTTGTCCTGCCTTTCCAGCCTCAGGGTGTGTGCACTATGCTAACTCCCCTACTTCTAGAGTAATCCTTCCTCCACCCCCTTTTATTTTTCTTAATAACAGCTTTATTGAGATAAAATTCTCATCCATAAAAGTGGCTCCTATAAAGTATACAACTCAGTGGTTTTTAGTACAGTCACAGAATCGTACAGCCATCATCACTATCTAATTTTAGGATATTTCCATCACCTCAGAGAGAGACCTCATGCCCGTTAGTAGTCACTCTACATTTCACCCTTCCCCCAACGCCCTGGAAACCACTAATCTGCTTTCTACCTGTGAATCTGCCTCTTCTGGACATTTCACATAAATGGAGTTGTATAATATAAGACTGAATCCTTTCACTTAGCTTGATGTTTTCAGAATGCTTTTGGCATATGTCAGTGTTTCGTTCCTCTTTCCTGGCAGTGTAATATTCCACTGCGAGTGTACCTTATTTTGTTTATCCATCAGTTGACGGACCTTGGGTTGTTTCCACCTTCTGGCTCTTACGACTGGTGCTGCTGTGAGCATTCCTGTACCAGTCGTGTGAATGTGCTTCCTTTGCTCTTAGGTGTGAGCTTCGGGGTGGAGTTGCTGGGCGGTGCAGTGATGGTGCTTGGCTCTTTGAAGAACTGCCACACTGGTTTCTGTGGTGGTACCATTTTACATTTCTACCAACAACGTGTGGGAGTGCAAAGCTGTCCACCCTTTGTCAGTACTTGTCATTGCCTCTTTTAGTGAATGTAGGATGTTTTCTTATGGTGGTTTTGGTTTGCGTTTCCCTGATGATTAACACGTTGAGCATCTTATCCTTGCTTTTTGGCCATTTCTATAGTTTCTTGGGGCAATGTCTTATAAATATACACTTACCCTGAGACCCAGCGATCTCACTGTTAGGCATTTATGAGGAGAAATGAGGGGATGTGTGCACACGAAAACTTGTCTGTGAGTGTGTGTGGCAGCGCTGCTCGCTCATGGTAGTTGTGAGCTGGAAACAACCCCTGTGTCTCTCCGCTGGGGGAGAGAAATAACTTGGGCTGTATCCGTATACTGTGTTCGTGCCGTGAAATACCAGTAACAGTGAACAGAGCAGAGTTCTTGTCTTGACATTTGTATGACCCTCAGAAGCATTCTCTTAGGTGAAAAGTCAAGTGCAAAACAATAGAAATGAATGATTCTGTTCATATGAACTTCTAGAAAAGACAAACCAGTCGTGAGAGAAAGCAGATCGGTGGGTGTCTGGAGCAGGGTGGGCGAGGGCACGTGGGAGCACTTGGGAGGGATGAGCGTGTCTTGTGTCACGACCCGTGGTGTTTACACTAGCGTATGCGTTCGTCTGAACTCACTGAACTACATGCTTAGTACTGACTGTGTTGTTTGTGGAATACCTCAGTATAGCTGATTAAAAATTATGGTCTCCGACTTCAGCCAGGCTAGGTCAGGGATTAGTCCTTTTTTATTTGTTAATGATTATCATAAGCATTCCTCATTATCTCCCAGACCTCCATTCAGTTTCCCAGTTCTTTCTCTCAGCAGATCGTTTGCTTCCTTCATCGAGGATGTTGGGGCCGCCTGGCATGGTCTCGCCGACACCCGTTTCCCTGCCCTTGCATTTATCTCTTCCACACTCTTGTTTACTGCCTTTTTTCCACCCTAAGACTGGCGTACGCCTTGACACTTCTTGCACCTTTGCCGTTGAACACATTTGGCATTCCGTGACCTAGCATGAATCTCGTCCTGATGGGTCCCCCCACCCCCCACGGCTCTTGTGTAATCTCTCTGCTGATGCATGGCCCCTCGTTGTAAATGGGTTTGCCTTTCAGTGTTCTGCTGCCATCTCTTCCTGTCTTCCCCTTCTCTTCCAAGTGTAGCCCCCCCCGACTGTCCCCTTTGACTTGGCCCTCCGTTCCCTCGAGTTGTAGCTGGGCTTTGTTCTCAGTCTACGCAAGTTGCTTTTGTCAAGGTCGTTGTTGACTCAGGTAACTGAGTGAATCCTTTTCAGCCCCAAGGTTAAGAGACCTCTCTGTGACATTTGGTGTAAGCAGTTATCCCCTTCTTCTCACCCCTAAAACCTGTTACCTGTCCTTCCCTGGCACCAAATATTGCCCTGCGTTCCTTGCTTTCCTTGTCTGTTGTGTGTGCTCAGCTTCCTTTGATGGCCTCTTAGGGGTTCCTGTCCCCTAGGGTTCTGTCTGTAACTCATCACTTTTCTTGCACTTTGTTTCTGGGAAATCTCCTCTACTGTTAGGATTTCAACTGCCATCTCCATGTTGATGATTCTGAAATTTATTTCTGTAACCAAGACCCCTTCCCTGCACTGCTCGGATGTGTTCACCTGTCTGCCGAGCCCCCTGCTCAGATGCCTCCCTCATATCCAGTCTGACACTCCTAGCTTTAATATGCTGTCTTCCTCTCCGAGTTGGTTTGTCCTCCTGTGCTTTCTCAGCTTGTAGTGACACTATCCCTGCCTGTCATCCAGGATAGAATCAGGGATTATCCTTGATGCATTCCCTCTCCCTGTGTCTACTCTGACATTTCCAGAATCATTTCCCCTCCTCTGTCGCTCCTACGTTTGTTTTTGCCTCCCTGGATTTATGCAGGAGCCATGCCAAGTTCCCCCTTTTTTGGTCTTATGCCCCTCATATCCATTCACCACTTAGCTAACAGAATTATCTGTCTAAATTCAGGCCTGGTTTCATAACTACCTGTTTTTAATAACTTTGACTGGCTCCTTTTCATCCTCAGCAGTGGCTGCATCTCATGGATCTGGTTTTGCTTGTTTGTGTAAGTGTTAGGAGGGCTGCTGTCATGTTGCCAACTTGACTTTTTCTAAATAAAACTATTTAAAAGAAAAAGGAACCCACCATCTACCATCATTTCATAAAATAGGACATTTTAACACCCAAAAAAGGCCCTCATTTAGGACGGAAGGTCAGAAAGGACCAGTACAGAGAGTCTGGCTGACCGTGCCGGCCTCTGATGGCCGCTCAGCCGTGCACCTGCCGGGGGGGCCTTCAGCAGTGCACCTGGCCCCCGGCTCCCTGTGGCAGGGTGGCGACAGACCCCAGTCCAGAGGCGTGCAATAGCATGCAGCGTAGCACACATGCTGGCGTCAGCGGCGACAGCTCTTCCCAGGAAGGAAAAGGTGACCATGTTACCTCCCGTCTGCTCGTGGCTCTGGGGAGCTGGTGTTCACCGCAGACCCTGTGGCTGTGGGATGGAGATAGGGAAGAAGAATTGTCCTTGCTAGATTTTAATCCTTGAGACTTAAGTAGTTCCAGTACTTCATCATGTCTGTGTAGCAGTTTCTCTCTGCACAGCATCATTTGTGAGTAGCTGCCTGAAACAGCCTTCTCACCGCTTCATTTAGGCAGCCATATGCAAGGTGGTTATTTATGTCATAACTTAACAATAATTTGGAAGGAATGACCACAGGTAGTTACTTAATGATGGTGTTTACATAGGTTTCTTCCTCTTGATTTTTAGTAGAAAACATCAGGCCTTCGGGGTGTGTTCAGTGATTTCGGTCGTGAGCTGCATTGGAGCCCTCCACCACAGAGGGCGTGCTGCGGGGACGTGGCCTGGCTGCAGAGCCCCTCCCGCGTGTCCTCTCGGGTGGCTCTGGTGGAAATTGGTCCAACTTTTCGCCTCCGACCAGAAAGTGAGCTTGAAGACAGGAATCCTGGGGAGTTGTTCTTGGTCCAGCGGATGTTGAATGGATCTGTTTTCTAGTTTCATTTCTTGAAATTGTCAACTTTGTAGATACAAAATACTTATGATCATTGCACTTTGCTGTTTTCCAAATGGTGATGAAGTGGGTCCTGTTGTGCTTCAGCGAGAACATCACGGAAAACTTGCACTTACATTGACTTGCATTTTAGATGCGATGCTTTGGGAGCAGTGGTACCAGCAGTCTCAAACTCGCTGTGTCAGTGCTGGTGCACCAAGTGTAGTTAGCATGCTCTTTCGGCAGTGGTGAGCCAGGCCCCTGCGGGTACCCTGACGACCGGGCTTTGGGCCTCCAGCCAGCTGCGCCACAGGAAACCCGCTCATGGAGGACGGGGGTGCCCGCGTTGGAATTGTGTGCGGTGGTCGGGCTGCTTCCAGCAATTGATTTAAAGTGGTTTGTTCCTAACTTCACATTGCGTAGCTAATCTTTAAATGGTAACAAAAAAAGGTACACAGCCACAACTCTGGGCAGAAATGCAGATTATGTGATATTTGTAGAACATTTGCATCACTCCAGAAAAAGAAATAAAAATTAAAAAAAAAATGACTCATACATCCCAAATCCCTTATCCCTCCGCCTCACTGACCCACAGTATTTCAGTCTACCCAATTTTTACCTTTTATCTCCCCTTATTATTTATTTATTTTTAATTCTTATTATTATTGTTGGTTTTTACTCATCTGGCCATACCCTGGATGAAAGGCGCATCAGACACAAGGTTTTCACAATCACAGTCACATAGTAAAATTTATATCATTATACAATCATCTTCAAGAATCAGGGCTACTGGACACAGCTCTGCAGTTTCAGGCACTTCCTCCAGCCACTCCAAACATAATAAACCAAAGAGGGATATCTATATAATGCATGAGAATAACCCCCAACCTCTCAGTTCTGTTTAAATCTCTCAGCCACTGACACTTTATTTTGTCTCATTTCTCTTTTCCCCTTTTTGGTCAAGAAGGCTTTCTCAGTCCCATAATGCCGGGTCCCAGCTCATCCCTGAGAGTCTTGCCCGCGTTGCCAGGGATGCCTACACCCCTGGGAGTCATGTCCCAAGTAGGGAAGAGGGCAGCGAGTTCACTTGCCAAGTTGGCTTAGAGAGAGAGAGACCACATCTGTGCAACAAAAGAGGTTCTCTGGGGGCGACTCTTAGGCATAATATAAGTAGGCTCAACTTCTCCTCTGCAGGGGGCGAACGACAAGGTGGAGGGCTCAGCCTGTTGAATTGGTTGTTCCCACTGCTTGCGGGAATTTCAGGAATTCCCTAGATGGGGAAGTTGAATATTTCCTCCTTTCTCCCCAGTGCCCCAAGGGGACTTTGCAAATACCTTGTTATTCTCTGCCCAAGTTAGTCTGGGATATATCAGGGCATCACACTAACCTGTACAAACCTACAAGATCTCACACCCTATTCACGGGTCCTTGTGCTCATGGTGTTCAGGTAAACAAGTTAAGTTAGATAATGTGCTACCCAGAATAAAAATTTTGCACCAGATAAACATCTCTCCCTTTGGTCTTGACCAGAAGTTAAAGCTTGAAAATACGGGTCATAAATATATAAGTTTTTAATATAAAACTTTTGGAGGGATGTAATACCATTGCCTAATACCATTGCCTAATGCCTAAGCAGTACACTCTTAAGACTTTCAAAAGCAAAATAAAGAGAACTTTCACCCGCATGTGAGGACATAGTAGCAGCAAGAGTGTTGACAGTCACGAACAGGGCTGTTCAAACACAGCAAACACGAGTTGGCTTTTCACTTTGCTTATTGTGAACATTGCTTTATTTTTCAAGCATCTGGATTTCTGGCATTGAGTTACATTTGCTAAAACTTTTTATGAAGAAAAATATTTAAGTCATAAAATTCATTTTTCATAAGTTAATATGCCTGTGAAGTAAGACCTAGTTCCTCTAAATTCATCCCTGTTTCCCTCCTTCAGCATCAGTGTTAGACAGCGTTTTTCTTTATACTTTATAAATAATTTTTGCTAAAGTTAAATCTTTTATCTCACTTATGCACATTGTGGAAAACTGATCTATGATGTGTTCTTACCACTTTATAAATTTATTTCTGTATATTTTATCCAATACCTACCCCCAACCCAAAATCTGATGCCACAGTGAGTGATGACATAATTTACTGTTTCAGGGACTCACACAATTTGTGATTTTAATTTCTTAAACACCCAAAGATTTGAAATTTCTGCCTATATAAAGAAAAAGACTCAAGTGGCAAAAATTCATATATTCTATCTATAGAGAAAAAATGCATAGGACAAAGACCACCTCAGGAGTGAGTAAAGCTTTATTATTTCTCGTTTGTGCCTTTTCCCAAACTGTAAGCACTCATGTGACACACACATCTGCAGCAGTTTCATTGGATCTTATAATTTTCTCCAGGAGGGAAACCTAACTTTTTGTGGGCTTTAAGAAACTGGTGTACATAGATGTGTTTTTTTTAAGTCTTGTGGCAAACAAAACACTGAAGTTCTTTTTCCTTGAAATGTAGCACAGAATGCAGCTGTGCGTGCTAATCATTTGTACAGAGAAGGACCTGCCGTGGTGGTGGCAGATGCAGTCTCGTGCCCGTGTACAGCTGTGAGACACTATACATATTAAACAGCTGACACTAATAATTGTTTAAAGGAAAAACGAACCAAAGTGAAGAAGAAATTTGAACTAGAATACCCATTCTTAAAACAGAGAGAGAAGTGTTTTCCAATATTAACAAATGTATGACCTATAGATTTGAAAAGAAACATTTTCTCTGTCTTTAAAGAACAAAAAATGGTGGGAAGTGGGGCCTGAGACCATTTGGGAATTGGACAGGGTTCTTATGAGGGAACTGACTAATTAAGACAAATTTTACTAGTCGTCCGTCTATAATAAAATGCACTTCATGCGTAATGTATCAGAAACACCCAGTCTAGAATTCTCCCCTTCCGTCTGTAGTAAGCTGCCGAGGCTTTGTTTGATGTGTGGCTCCTCTGCTGCAGGCGCTGCCGACGCCCCTGCGCGCTGGTGGTGACGGGGGGTCACTTCCCACCCCTGACAAGGGGCGCGCCTTGTCACGGGTAGTATAGGCATTTCATTTCCGTCATGTGGACGTTAAGACCTTGTCAAGTAATCCTTTCGGGGATACATTTTAGAAAGCTAAAAGAATTTTTGATCAACATATTACATTAAAAAGAATCTTGAATTCAAATGGGTCTTTTCAGTGTTGTGGTATGATGGGTTTAATGGTGCATGGTCACGAACTGTGCAGTTAAATATTATAAGGTAATTACACTGTAGTGTTTATTTGAATAAATTCACAGCTCTAATAAAATCTGATTTTTAGAACATGATTAAGATTGAGTCTGCAGAATTATAAGCCATGAAATATGAGAAACCAGTGAAAAATGAATGATTTATTTTGCTTTTAGGGATTCAGAAGAGATTATTTTCTTTAAGTTGTAAATGTTTTGTGATGTAGTAGTGTTTTTCAGTTTCCTTAACGCGCCCTTGTGTTGCTGACATAGCTGAAATCAATGAGCGAAGACTCAAAGGTCTCTTCTGGTTTGCGGTAGCAGCTGATGGCCGCACAGAGTGGCGTGGACAGTTTTGCATCCTGAGTGTGGGGACGTCCAGCTGCTTTGAGATGTGCCGCAGTAGACGTAGGGCAGGTGTCTGGTGCTGCACAGGTGGGGCCCAGGCCGGGCCGAGGCTGGGCTGGACCCCAGTCTGGCCTGATGAACACATGCTCAGGAGTGGGGCCAGGCCAGACCAGGAGCTGCGGGGCAGTCCAGCGCTGCAGCCTCATGAAGGGTTTTAAAAGAAAATACAAGTGAGAAGTTGTCAGGAGTTGAGGATGTAGATATGGGGGCACCTGCTGGTAATAGTGTTTTTAACAAGTAAATGGGAAATAAAATATGGAAATGAAACAGTTCTTGCACAGTCAGCTTTGATAAAGCTTTCAGTGTCTTCCCTATTCATTAATTACCTTCTACATTATACCTTTATGCCAGAGATGTTTTGAAGATTGCAGATTTTTCAGTAGGAAACTGGTTAAGAGATTAGGAGAAAGATGATGCTAAAGATGAAAGGAGTCACATAAGAGGATATTTTTGTGCTGAGGGAATTTTCATCAATTTCCATCCAAAGAGTATATGTTTATTCAGTTATCCTGCCTGGAAGCAAGGGGAATGGCCTAAGCAATCTTGAAGGTTGCCCTACGTTTTTCTTTACTTGCAAAGCAAGTGCCTAGCAATTACTGAAATTGCCACAAAGTGCTAAAAAAGGCAAATTACTCCATAAAAATTTGCTTTTTTAAAATTTACTTTCTGTCCTTTGAGATGGAAAGTACATGTTACCAACTTTAGTTTTGATATGTTGCAATTATTTGACTTTTTTTTTCAGTTATTAAACTTAAGGGCAAAAATAAAAGAGAAAAGAAGTGAAAGAAACAGTTTTTCATTAAAATATTTTGAAGCTGGTCTTTAAGAATTGAATGCTTGCCTTATTTGGTTTGAATGTTATTTTGTTTTTATGAAAAGGCAAGGACAAATTGTTTTCACCCTCCTGTAGTTACCGCTGTGATGGCGTGAACCAAATGATGTTTTAGGTTCCTTTGGGAAGATTCAGCATAAGGTAGTGACACTTTGTGGGTAAAAAAGTCTTGGCATGTTTTTTCCCAGATGAAAGTGTGTATATAAATACCTTTGTATATGCGATATGTAAAATATGTACAATACAGACATGTATTTTAAGGCACAGTCATATTTAAGGTAGCCTGGGTATTTAGAGGCTTTTTCTTTCCCCAGGCAATTGGTTCTCTTGGCTATAATTTTTCCAAACAGCAGGAATGCTCGGTTCTGCCCGTACACATCCCCTCTCCCTCCTGTCCACAGGGTCTTGTAGAACGGGTCTGAGAGGATGGGAGAGGAATTCCTTAGTGTAGCTTCCTCTGTAGCAGGGAAAAGACTCCCTGCCTTGCTTCCCTTACGGCGCACTCGGGTAGGATGACAGAAGCGGCTGGATAATAAGGTGCTGTTACTATTTCAACATCGGACGCTGTCCTCTGGCTTGAATATCTGGAGAAACGCAGACTGTGCCTTTCGTGCGCCTGCTGGCGCGTCCCCGGGTCCATG
>PVIY010037611.1:0-24522 GCA_004026745.1 Myrmecophaga tridactyla | reverse complement strand
GGATCAGCCGATGGTGAGGCCAAAACCGCACTGAAACTTGTTCTTGCGGTGATTCAGGAAGGCCCCAAGTGCCAGGGTCAGGGGCAGCGGCGGGAGCTTCTTCTCCAGTGTGGCACCCACAATCCAGTTGCTGTCCACGGAGCCTGTGGAAGACACAGCTGGGGTGAGAAAGGTGCCACTTCCCGTTGTCCTTCCGTAGTCATATTCTAGGCCACCAGCCAGTCCGAGGCTGCACCTGCCACCTGAAGCCGCTTCATGCACCCCGAGCATGCTTTACTCCTGGCTGTTGCTGGCTCTCAACTCAGTGACCCCCTCCTTAACCCCTCTGGGCACCCTGCCCACTCTGGGTCCACATTATCTAGGGCCAGGTCTGCCCTTTCCCCAACAAGTAGGAGTCCAGGGAGGCCTGAGCATGGTTATGGCAGTGTCCCTGGTACTGCCCAGCTCAGGGCTGAGCACAGAGTAGGTGTCCAATGAGTATCTGTTTAAAAAATGATGGAGGGCGGCTGCCGTGGCTCAACAGGCAGAGCTCCGACCTGCCGTGCTGGAGGTCTGGAGTTCGATCCCTGGTGCCTCCTGCCCATATGCAAATTAAAAAAAAAAAAAAATGATGGAACTTTCCTCCAGGGATGGAGCACCAGGACTCTACAAGCTGTACAACTGCACAGAGCTGTCTGGCCTGGGAAGCAGAGGTTATAACCCATTTAATGGAAAGAATTCAAACCTGGGCCCATGATACCAAGCTGCATCCAAAAGGACAGTCAAGAGGCAGGCAGGAAAGGCTAGTTTTAGAAGCAAAGAAATCTCTGGACCTCCTCGCCACCGTGACCCTCAGCTGACTGGACAGGCCCTCCAGTGTGGTTTTTACCCATACGAGATTGGAGAACCACCAGAGTTCCGAGACGAAAGATTAAAGGGCAGACACTGGGGCTAAGTGCCAGCTGATGACCAGGGGTGACAGTCAGGGTTGTAGCTCTGGGTTTTGCCTTCACTTATGAAATAAACCCAGAGGACTGTGCACACAAGGGAAGGCTCACCGGCTGGGGGTGCGCAGTAGGTGTGTGGCCCCAGCCCCCTATCTTCCTAACTAGCATTGCTGGGTAAATCAGAAACACACAAAAGTTTCAAAACACAAGTCCCACATCCTCTCCTTCGGCCCACACACCCATTCAGAGCTGAGTCACCTCTTGTCTGTTTTCCATGAAGGGAAACTGAGATCTGTACCTTTGAAGAGGAGGTTGGCCTTGGGCAGGTCCAGCTGGTACCCGAAGGAGACACTGGTGTCCTGCATTCTCGTGCTGGCCTCAAACTCCACGCCTACTTGCAACTGGAGGATCCAGGGGAAAACACCAGAGTTAACTTGCCGGGTTGGACTCCTGGCCCCGGAGCAGCTGTCCCCGGCAATCTGAGCCCGGATACCAGGGCCCCACAGCCGTCCCCAGACCAACTCACCTGGTCACTGGCTTTGTGGTAATACGTTGCATGCATTCCAGCCTGGCCCAATGTTACTGTCGCCAGCCAGTTGTTCACTGTAAGACAGCAGGGTGGGGAGTGAGGGGAGGTTACCAAGGGGACTTGGGGGTCTAGGCATCCAGATCCTCCCACCTCAGACTCAGGAGTCCAGGTCCCCCAGCCCCCAACTCCTACCCTTGGGCCCTTGGCTCACATGTGTACTTCCCAGCTAGAGATATGACGGTGCCCTCCTCCCCAGGCCGCCGGTGGTAGACCAGCTCTCCGCCCAGGGCCAGACATGGCGTGATGCTCTGGAGGTAATGGGCCACGAGGATTCCTGTGGACAAGATGGCAAGGCATGACCTGGGTGAGCTGGACAGTTACCAGCCAGCCAGGCATCTGGGGCAGTTGCCTCTCCAACTCTGGCCACAGTACCATGGCCAGCTTCTGCTCCAGGAAGGCTTCTGGCTTCCCCTGCTGGAAGGCGCAGGCCTGTCTCCAGCTCCATACACCTGCTCCTTATTCTCAACCCAGTCGGGCAGTGCCCACAGCCCAGAGCTCTGCCTCCCAGGCCCCATGGAGCCCTGTCGAGTGTGCACAAGACTGCAAGGCCAGCAGTCCTGCCCCAGCTTTTACAGAAATCATAGAGGCCGAGGGAAGGGCAGAGGCCAGGCTTCTCCACACCCCCAGCCCAGGTTCTGAGGCACTCAGCCTTTGTGAGACAGGAGAGTAGAGGCATCAAGAGTACATACCCTGGGCCCAACCATCTGGGTTCAAATCCTGGTCCCACCACTGGCCAGCCCCTGGGTCGCTTCCCTGTCTGGGGTTGAGGGAACTACTTCTTGGGGGCCTGATGGAGATTAACTGAGTGAGCACATGCCTGCTGGGCAGAACGGGCCTTGCATATGGGAAGGGCTAGGCTGGCAGGATTCCTCGCCACTCTGAAGCCTGAGTCTGGGCTCGGCTGATCTTTAGCAGTCAGGACAGCTCTGAGGCCTTCGTGAGCATCTGCTGAACAAATGAATCTCCCTCTGTCAGTGGGCTGAATCCCTCAAGTCCAAGGCCTAAGACAGATTCATTTCTGTGCCCCTGGAGCCCAGAAGAAAACAGATCCCACAAATGCCACTTTTAAGAGGGGGAAGAACTGAGGAAGAAGAGAATGGGAGATGCAACAGGGGAAAAAAAGACGACACAGAGATAGGGAAGCACAGTCAGAAAGAGATGGAAAAGGCCCCTAGATTTCCAGGGAGAAACCCGCAGAGACTGAGTGGACAGAGGCAGGCTCAGAGATAGTGATCAGCAAGAAAGAGGAACAGTGGAGGAAAGAGGAAGGCAGGGTCGGGGAGGGAAACAAGGAGGCAAAGGGAAGCTGCGGCCAGACAGAGCAGAGGCGTGAAGATGCTTCCCAGACAAAGGAAACCAGAGGCCACAGGGGGGCCAGGAGGGGCTGAGGGAGGTGGAGGGTTCATAGCCAGGGCCCTGGCAGGGTCTTTCTTCTTGGGAACCAAGGGGTGTGTGGAGCTCAACTGCTGGAGTCCACGTGAGCCAACTGGGGATATTTCTTCCCCCAATGGGTAAATGATACAACTCAGTCCCCATCCTACCCAAAAGAGCTGGTTGTTTAACAGTTATCTATTTACCAGTAGTTAGGATTAATCTTACTTGGTCAATTGAGGGGCAAACAGGCCTGTTGAGGGAAAGGTGGCTGTCAAAAGTTATGCAGAGGTCGGGATTTAAACTCAGCCTGTGGTCTCTCAGCTCTGGCAACTATGAGACTGAGGGGCATGAGACCCTTGCCACCCCAACCAGCCCCCTCTCTATCTCCTGATAACTGTTTGCCCCCTCCGAGCACCTTACACACAACCAGTAGAGGATTCTTGCTAAAGCAGACCTGACCCTGCTCCTCCCTACTCAGAGCCTGCCATGGCTCCCCAGTGCTTTGCTACAACTATGGCTCTATGCGGCCCTATGGCTTGGCCTCAGCTTCAAACCCTCCCCCCACACCCCACTTCGTGACAGCAATGCTCACCTCAACACTCTCTCCCTGGGCCTCGGCACAAATTACCCGCTGTGCTGGGTGAATCCTTCCCAATGTTTAGTCAGTCAATATTTGCACCTAGTTATTTACTGGATCTATTTCCTTCCAGCACTGTCTCACCATCACTCTGGATCACACTGCTGCCTGCTCCGTTTCCAGCTTGTCCCCATGGCCAACGAGAAACCTGGTCCCCTTCAAGACCCACAGAACCCAGTTCACTTTCATCCCACATGCCAAAAATCCTGACTGCCCTGGCATTTTTGCTGTTTCTCCAGCAGCCTAAGTGCAGTCCTGCCTGAGGGTATATGTGGGCCTCTGGCCCTGCCACCACCCTCAGGCCCCTGCTCAACCCTTCCCTCCTCAGGAGCCTTTCATAAGCATCTCACTGAGAACCCCTGGGGCCGTCATCACCACCCGTCACATTGCTGCATTTTCCCCTGCAGTATTGAGCTGTGTGTCTTCTCCAGGGGAATGTCAGCTCTGATGGCAGGGACTTTTCAAGCTGGAGCAATTGTGTCCTTCAGATGACACTCAGTAGTGTGTAGAGACACTTCTGTCACAATGAGATGCATATGTCTATGCTGCTGGCATTCAGCGGGCCAAGGCCAGGCTGCTGAACATCCTCCAATGCACAAGACAAGTCCCCACAAAAGTCACTGGCTCCAAATGGCCACCGTCCTGTGGGTGAGAAACCCTGGGTTCACCTCATATGCAATTCTAGCACTTAAACAGGGCCCGGCAGCTCAAAAATGCTCAGCAAGTATGTGTTCTATGAGCAGAGGAATCATACGGGGCCAGGAAGAACCCAGTGAATTCAAAACCACGTGGGAAAGAAAGGAAGTGAGTCTTGTCTCCAACTCTACCTCGCAAGCCTCTGGACCAGGGAACTGGAGACAGGGCAGAAGTAGCAGGAGGTGGTTCAGGCTGCCACGGCCCTAGCCTCTGCCCTCTGAAATGAGGATTCCCTGGGAAGTGGCCTGGGACACGCAGGGTAGACATGCAGGTGGGGAAAAGTACTAAAGGGAAGGTGGCTCCTCGCTCCAGTTGACAGAAATTTCTGTCCTTGCTTGACCATATCACATTCTCCAGGCCTCCATTCACACAGTGGCCTCTTCCTCTTCTCTTCACCCTCCCTCTGACCAATACTCCTTGTGTCCAGGTGGCATTATTTTAGAGAAGCTGTCTGTGCCACTGCAGGCAAGACAAGGTCCCCTGTCATAAGCTTTTCATGGCTGCTTGAACTCTTTCTGAGTAGGATTTTTCACAAGAGTAAATTACCTCGTTGTAGATTATTTGTTCATAAGCTCACACTTCCCTCAGAGGGCTGGGAACCCCTTGAGGGCAGGAACCCCAGCAAGGCCTTGCTCAGAATGAACCCAAAGAAGAGGCTGTGGGGAGGAAGCCTGGTCAACACAGGCTCTTGAGCTAGGCCGCAGTTCAAATTTCAGGTGTGCAATCCTGGGCAAAAGACTTCACCCTGGGTCTCAATTTTCTCATCTGTAAAATGGGGGCAGTTAAAAACACCAATAGCTCTGCCCCTTGCATGGGATAAGCCTTAACTACACATCTGGCCCTTCACTAAAGACCAAAGATGGGCTTTCCCACTGACTCTTTCACCTATAAGGTAGCCACATGGCAAAGGTTATCATGCCCACATGGCAGGGAAACTGAGGCCCAGGGGGTAGAGCCACTTGCCTGAGGTCACAGGGCTGGCTGGGGGTAGAGCCGCCTAGCTCCAATGTCTGAGCTACTGGGGAAGTTATGTGAGCACCCAGCACAGGTCTGGAAAGGGAGAGACACCTTTAAGAACCAAGCCAGAAGCAAACAGTGGCCTGGGGCTACAGGGAAGAGGGCCCTGGAAGCCAGCATTGGGGAGCATACAAGGACGAGGTGGCCCAGGCCTGCCGAGGTGCTCGAAGCAGGATGCCCAGTGCCAGAAAGAAGAGCCTGGACTCTGGGGTCCAACTTGTGGTGTGGCCTTGGGGCAGTTGTTTCCCTCTCTGGGACTTGGTTTCCTCCTCTGTAAGAGGGGATAATGGCAGCAGCTCTCTCCCAGGCTGTTGAGAAGATTCAACGAGCCATCTTCCTCACCCCTCTATCCCCAGTGCCTGGAATGACTGCATGGAGATGACGCAGCTAAGGGGCCTAGGGTCCAATGGAGAGGATGAGGTCAAAAGCGGGGCCTGCTGTTAGCGTCGCTCACTCCTTGGTGCAGTGAGTATTTTCTGAGCACCTATGGTTCCGGCCATGGTTGCAGGCACTCGGCATACAGTGAGAGCAAGACAGGCAGGTCTGTGCCTGTCCTCAAGGGCTGACAACCTAGTGGGGAAAAAAGGCAACAAAGAGCAAGACGACTTCAGAGGTAAATGCTACAAAGACCAGGAGGCTGGGTGATCTGATACAGTGCCGAGGTGTACAATGCTTTCATCTTCTTTGTGTGAGTGTGGCATGTGAACAAAACACAGAAGACCTTGGCCATGGCAAGACCAGAGGAAAGAGTTCAAAGGAACAGAGACAGCACGTGAAAAGGTCCTGGGGGTAGAAAAAGGCAAGTGTAAAAAAAGCTCCTGTGGGCCCGTGTACTGAGTGTGTGCGACAGAAGAGTGGGTGATGCTGTCAGGGGTCAGCAGGGGACAGAAAATGCCTCAGCTGGCCGACGCCTCTCCAGGCAGAAGCGAACACTCCCCTTGGGCCCCAATCCTGAGGCAGCCCTGGCCTCCTGCCTTCACAGACTCACCCCCAAGAGCCCATCCTCCATGACAGAGCCAATGGCAGTGCAAACAGACATGAACCTGGGCACCAGCGACTCCACTCTTCCAATTGCTCAAGCCAAAATCTCTGAACTCATCCTACCCACCCTCCTTTCCCCATCCCCCCACATCCAATCCAGTAGCAAATCCCATTAGCTCCGCCTTTAAACTACACCCAGGATCCCACCACCTCACCCCCGTGACTTCTACAATAGAACCCCTTGTAGGCTGCTCTGCATATGGCCACACGTTAGAATCTCAGACAGACCATGTCCCTCCCTTGCTCAAAGGCCTCCAGAGATCCCTAACTACCACAGGGGAAAGGCCAGAGCTCTAAACAGTCCTCTGTGACGTGGTCCCACCATCTCACTTCCTTTGATCACTCCCCATCCTCCTCCATGTTCCCTGAAAACACCGGGTGCTGTCTTGCCTCAGGGCCTTTGTATTTGCTGTTACTACAGGCTGAAAAGCCCTTTCCTCACATTATCTGCATGTCTGTTACCGTCCCCTCCTTCAGCCTTTGTTCAAATGTCCCATCTCAATGAGGTCTTCTTTGAGAACTCTACCCACTCCACCTCTCTCTCTAATTTTTCTCTCCATCCTCCATCACCTCACTTTTTCTATTTAGGTACTGCTTACTCTCTGTCTGCCTCACTGGAATGGAAGCTCCCAGAGGGCAGAGACCTCAGTCCTGTTGTTTATTACAGTTCCCTCAGGGCCTAGAACACGTACACTACATACTCAAGGGAGAGGCAAGTACAGACAGAGTCAGGCAGTCCCTGTTGCCACCCAACCCAAACAGGAATTTTCCTAGTTGGGGCTCCGTCTTGGAGCTCGTATCCGCAACTATGTATACATGGAGCTGGGACACTCTGTGACCTGTCCTGTATTCCAAGGTGACCCCGGAGCCCCACCAGTTATAAGAGCAGCTCACATTTACCCAGCACCTATTATAGACCTGAGGCCATTCCCAGCTTTTCACATGTGAACTTAAATAACCTACTTCACAACCCTACGAGGTGGCCCAATTTCACAAATGGGGAAACTGAGGTCTGGAGAGGTGATACCTAAAGTCAGTTAAGACAGTGGAAGAGTGGGGATCTGAATCTGCACTTTACCCACTACATTATGTTGCCAGATGTGTCAGAATCACTCCTGGCCCCTGGGTGCTGGCAAAAAAAAAAGGCTCACAGAAGGGAACAGATTGGCTGGGAAACCTGGGTTTTGTGATCACCCTCTGAGAACTACACCTCTTACCTGAGCCCACCAGGACGTCTGGGTTCCCCAAGGTGACGGCCGCCGTGAAGTCAGAACCCCGGTACTCCCCGTCCACCTGCCAGTTCACAAACTTTGATTGCTGGGTCTGTGGGGGACACAGGAGAGCGTGAGGGTGGCCTGGTACTCAGGGTGGTCGGGGAGCCGGTGGCTCGATCCACCACTCACCTGAAGGGCCATCTTGGACCTGAGGCCGGGGCCCAGCTGGTGAATGACCTGGGCATTGAGGCTGCCGCTGTTGTCCATGTCCCCCACCAGCACGGGGAAGGCCTGTAGGGCAGAGGGCAAGGTTAAAGGTCAGGGCCCAGCATTCTGCAAATACCTGAGAAGACTAAGGTCAGAAAGCCTCTGATTGAGGTCTCCTCCTCCAAGAAACCTTCCCTGACCACCTAGTCTGGGTGAAGGTCCCCCTCTAGTCTCCTACAGCTTTTGGATTCCCCATCTCAGCCCTACTATTACTTTCTAAGGATAGATCTGTTCCCCCACTGGGATGTGAATCCCAGGCTAGGGCTGAGTCACAGCTATGTCTCCAGCACTGCCCAGCATGGGGGCTGGGCACAGAATAGGGGAACAGTGGTTTGCAGGATAAATGAATGTAAAGGGGAAAAGTTAGGATACTATGATCAAGGGCTTAATTCAGTCTCCCTTGCTTTGTCCTGCCCCAGCCTCCTTCCAGACCTCTAATTTTGCCACCCAGCTGCCCAAATCTAGTCTCTACAAAGTGGCATGAGAGATATTTCTGAAGTACAAAACCATAAATCCAATGACATTTTTCCCTCGTGCAAATCTTCCCCATGTTCCCCTGGTGCTCTCTAGAGAAATCTAAATGCCTAATGTGGCACTCAAAGCCCTACATGATCTACAGCCTGGTCCTGCCCATCACCCAGCCCAGAGCTGGGCACAGAGGACATTCTGCTGGTTGAAGCAAGCTTTGGAGAGACCCAGTTCCCAGCTCCCAATGCCCACAACTCTATCAGCAGCTCTGATCTTCTGATAAAGCATTTTAGCCTAGTTTGTGGTTACATATTTGTTAAAAGGAAGATACAATGAATGAATGACAGTAAGAAACTCACCTCTGTAGGACTCAGCTGCTTTGTTCCCACATATGTGACGCCGAAGTGGTAGTTGGATTCTCCGATTGTGCTGAGAGCTACTGTGTGGTTCACCTAGGAGAAAAGAGAGTCCGGGGGAATGAGAGCCTGCTCCCCACGAGAGCTCCCCTCCAGCCTGTGATGGGGGATACTTGACAGTCTGGCTGCTTAAGGGCAAAGGTGATGGTTGTGGGTCCCCTGGGTTGGACAGGAGATGAAGACTAGGAAGCACAGCTGGGTTAAATTAGACTCAGACTCAGAGAAAGGATGTGCTGGGGGTGGGCTTACATATCTGGTACTTCATTCCTGTCTGGATGTTGCGGGCTGAGTGGGGATGGGAGAGCTCTGGGTTCTGTGTCCCACAGTTCCACCACTGTCCCTACTGAGCAGTCAGCCTAGCACTGTAAATTTTTTCAAGCACTAAGGAGGCCCAGGCCTTTAGAGCAGAGTAAAGGGGTTGTATGTGAAGATGCAGGGGATTGGCTGGGATGACCCTTGGAGGGTGAGGGCACCAGGGAGGCTCACCTGAAAGTGGTTACTCAACCCTTTGTTGACTGTGAGTTTGACACCCTCCATCTGAATGGGAAACAGTTCTGGAGAGAAGAAATGCTGTCACACTCCACCCTTACACTCACACCAACTCTTGTCCCTTCCTTCCCAATGCTCCCCAGATCTCTCTTCTCTAAGCACCCCCAAAAGGAACTCACAAAGTTTGTCAACAAGTAAAGAGGCAGCACTGTATATTGGATAGGACCAGGGTCTTTACCTGCCTCCAAATCCCAGTGCCACCACCTGTGTGCCATTAAACAAGTCTAACTTTCCATACATCAAGCTCCTTATCTACAAGGTAGGGGGTGGTTCACCACATGGAGATGTTGCAAGAACTTTGTGAATTAACATACATGAATGCTAAGAACAGCGCTCGGTAAATCTCCACCATTACTACTATTGGGATTATTCCAAGCCAGGATCCAGACGCTTTGGGTTCCACCCACCATGTCACAGTGCTGACAGTGTGACCTTGGGCCTCAGTTCCCTCGCCCACCCAGAAAGTGGCTGTCTCGGATGCTCCCCCATGGCGAGTGGGGTTCCGAAGGCTTTTCCTATTAACAGGGCATTCCACCCGCTGGTTCCACCGTTTGAGCTTACCGTTTTAAGCCCTCGTCCAACATTCCACCGATCGACCCCAACATTAATCCTAACCCTCTATTAAGTGATTCCAATGGTCCACGCCAATTCCCAAGGTCCCCAATGTTTTTCCCATTCCCCTGTCAGTCTCCCGCCGGGGACCCTCGCCCCTCACCCTTGCACTTCCGGTGGCATTCCTCAAACGTGCCCGGGTTGGGCAGGCAGCCGCAGGCCCCGTCGTCTGCGCCCTTTACACCTCCGGCGGCGGCGGCCCCGGGGGTCCGTTCCGCACCTCGACCTGCACCCGCTCCGGCACCCAGGCCGCCCCCGAGCGGCGGGAGCGTGAAGCCCGGCGGCGACGGTGGAGGCGGCGGCAGTCCCACGAGGGAGGGGGCAGGCGGCGGCGGCGGCCCAGCGGGCGGCGAGCTGGCGGCCAACACGTTCCCCATGGTCGCCTGCGGGGTGAGAGGTCAGAGATCAGGGCCCGCGAGCCCCGATCCCAGCCCAAGCCAACACCCGTCCTGCTGGGAGCCCCAGTTCTTACTGGCTGCGGCGCCTGCTCCGGCCCGGGCCCCGCTCCCAACCCGTGCGCCACGCGCAACCAAACCCGCTGCCGCCGCCGCCACCACGATCGCTCCTCCCAACCTAGTCCATTGGTTCACAGCGTCCTGGACTCCGCCCACCAGCCTCAGGGTCCAGCTGTGCTATTGGAATCTTGTAATGAGAGCCCCACCCACGTCTTTCAAACGTGCTTTTCTATTGGTCCGCGCTCGCAGCTAGGTCACAGCACTTCCCATTGGCTCGCGGCATCCCGCGTTTATTGGTTCGCGACGCCGCGGGTGGCAGCTGTCGCCCTCCACTGGTCTGTGCCACTCACTTTGTACCGCCCATGCAACGCCCACTGACGTAAGCCTCCTCCCCCTCTCCTGAAAGAACCCGCCCTTTTAGACTCTGCCCCGCGGCGAGGTTGCAGTGATAATTGGTCGGCCTTAGTCATTATAGCGTTCTGATTGGCTCCGGCGTGTACAGGGGGTGCGCGTATTGGCTAACGTGCCAGGGTGAAAGGACGCGAGTAAAGGTGCGTTGCACGGCAGAGGCTGCTAGGCAGCAAGGTCAGGTCTCGTGTCCCAATAGGCACAGCGGCAGAGGGCCTGCCCTCTGGTCCAGAGTCGCAGACTGAAGGCCGGAAGTGCTTGCCCTTCCCATAGTGCCTCGGGAGAATTCTAGCTGGCTACCTTGTGAACATTTCCCCGCTCCTCGCTACCCACAATTCCCGGTTACCTATTAACGCGACAGCCGCCTTAGACCCGCCCTTGTTACCCAACATGCCGTGTGTTCGCCGGTCACAGTAGCGCCTATCTTTGGCCCATTCATTCCTGTCCCATTACCCATCATGCCTCCCTCCGTCCCATTCATTCCAGCTTCAAGGCCCCTACTGCCTTCGGCCCTTTCCTGCTTGCTCACCTTCATCATTCTTCTGGCTGTTCAATTCCCGTCATATTTTGAGTCCATTAATTCCTGCCCGTTACCCATCGTGTCCACGGTCCCTACTTCTATTATTCATCCCTTTGCCTCTGGCTCATTTATTCAGATCCATTAACCATCATGCCCTAGGCTCCATTTACGACATTACTCGTGATTTTGCGTTTGTCCTATTGTCATTTACCCAATAAACCTAAAATCCTCTTAATTACTACTATTTATTTCTTTGTTCTGCTTATTTCTCTCCATTTCCCATTAGATTCCTTTTTTTTTTTTTTTTTTTTTTGGCATGGGCAGACACCGGGAATCGAATCTGGGTCTCTGGCATGGTAGGCGAGAATTCTGCCACTGAGCCACTGTCGCACCACCCCATTAGATTCCTTTTTATTAGCCATCTAATAAAAAGATTCTTAGTAAGTATTGCTTTTCATTTTGTCTTAGGTTTATACATTCATACTAATTACCCTCGCACTTAATTCCTTTCTTCCATTCTTTGTTACTTTTGTTTCTGCATGTAATCCTCCCAGACCTCCAGCCAGCAGATCCCCCTTCTTCATCTTCATGCCTTGGGCCCCCTATTCATTACTCTTCTGTGTCCCACCCCCACCTCTTTTACACAGCACAGAAAATGCAAGACTTGGTCAAAGTATAAATTATTTTGTAGGAAATGCTACCCCAATCCAAGTAACCCCTTTTCCCCCTAGAGAGATTTATGGGTTCCCATCCCACTGGGAACAGGTAAAAGGGCTCAGTAGTCTTCAAGATAACAGCAAATTGTTCTCCCAAGGCTGTCAAGGCACACTCTGCCCAGGGCTTATTCCCTGTAGCCCTGGGCTGGGACTCCATGCCCCTTAGACAGGAATTGAGGTGAGGTGGTGGGGTTCAGGGAAGGGTCTGGACCCTGACACTCCTGCCTGCAGGAGGTAGGAGATGGGGAAGTTGTCTTAGGCTGGGGGAACCCCCTTGCCTGCCTTCAAGGAACAGACAAGGCTGGGGAGGGGGCACGCGAAGGTCTACTGCCTGGAGGGCTCAGGTCTGAGCAGCAGGGAGCACCCATTGCCCATCCCAGCAGAGCCTGAGGACAAACTGGAGGTCTGGAAAGTTCTTTGAGATTGTGGGAGAGTCTGTACATGTTGGTGGATGGTTGAGAAGTATGGTCTAAGGCCACGGTTGTTGAGAGGAATCCTTGGGTCAGAAGTTGTGCAGAAGCATACTCCCCTATCCCATGCCTCATGGGATAAGGTTATCAGGTTTCCGTTGTCATGGTGGGTTTCTCTGGGTCAGATATCAAGGATTAAAAGTCATAGTGTAGCCATCAAGGTAGAAGTCACATTTGAGGTGTGTGTGTTGACTGGCAGTGGCCTGGCCAGAAGTGAGGGGTACCAGATCCCTGGTAGAAAGTTGAGGGATCAGAAGGTGAAAAGCAAGAGAGGGCTGTGGTGGCTCACACATACATGGCCCGGGATATGACAAAGCCTTTGCCCTGGTAGGAATCGGAGGGGCTGCTGTAAGACAGGGCATCATAGATGGGGTTGATCTTGTCCAGGTAGTCCTCTTCCTCCTCCTCCTCCTGCTCATCCTCTAGGTCCAGGGAAACTGTCTCCACAGCTGTAGGCCCTGATGGCACCACGACGGGAGCCCCCAGGCTTGTGGCCCCCAGGAGCAGGGGCCCCGATCGTTCTTCCAGGGTGGGCAGCTCATGGTATCGAGGCACTTCCTGGAGGTGGGGAAGGGGTGGGAACCCAAGGTCACCTCCTGAGCATGACACTGAATCCTAACCAGCCCTTTGGCCCTCAAATCCTGACGAATTTCTCTTCATGCCAACAAACCAGACCTGAACCCACCCCTTGTCACTCCTGTGCCGGGGGTCAATGCTGCAATGGGACAATCATACTGCTCACCCCCAACCCAAAGCCCAAGGCATGGACCACACCCTGGGTTCTCCTTTGTCCCTTGATCCCAGATTCCAAATCTTTACCAAAACTTCAATCTTGATCTCAACTACTTACTCTTGAATTCTAAATAGCCTCTTGAATCTTGGCTTGTCTCAACCTCTTATTCTGACCCCTGCAGTAGATCACTGAGGAGAGTGACTGTTCACATCTTGTTCCAGCTCCTAGGGCAGTGTCTCAACCAATCCTCATGGACCATGCGACAGTGAATTCTCACCTCATGCCCTGGGACATTTTCATCCCTGACCTCCACCATGGAATCCAAAATGCATCTCTGTGCTCTAAGCTGGGACCAGAGACACAACCCTGACCTTGAGTGATGACCTTTATTCCTTGACCTCTGATGTCAGGGCCTGACTCTTGGCCCTTAAAACCCAGACCCCGAACCTACCCTTGTCTTCCCTGAGAGTGCCTACCTGCTCAGTGGATGAGACGCCGGCATCAAAGTAGGGAGTCTTGAGTGGGTTGTTCTCCGAGGCCCCCAGGGTGAAGAGCTGGGAGGTCTGCGGCAGGAGGGGAAGGGGGAAGTCAGGACCCCCCCACAGCCAGGCTTTCCCCACTGGCCTCCCTTCCCAGGCCTGGGTTTGGTGGGCAAAGGTAGATGTAGAGGCGGGGGCAGCCTGGGCTCCAGAGAATGTGCTTACCATTTCCAACTCTTCGAGCTTTGCCTTTGGAGTAGGTGGCTTGTATGAGGGAGGTCCTTCCAGGCTGTGGGATGGAGATGGGGTCAGGTGAAGACAGACCTGAAAGGCCCTCTGACCTCAGGGTCACTGTGCATGCTGCTCCCTCTACCTGGATCACCCTTTCTGCTTCCCCCCCGCCACACACGCACATACATACACACACTTGGCTAACTCTTCCTCATCCCATGAATTCCTTTTCTTTCAGGAAGACTCCCTGATTCTCCAGACCAATCAGGAGCCCCTGGTACATCATATCTACTCTGTATTTCCCCTTGGGGACACTCACTGAGTTTGAAATGTTATTTATGATATAGTTCAATTACTGTACCCTGCCTTGAGCTCTGTGAGGGAAGGAATGAAGTCTGTGCCATTAGCAATGTGTCCCCAGAACTCACTATGAGGATTTCAGTAAATGTTTGTTAAAAGAATGAACAAACAAATCAACAGTGCTTTCCTATCCCCCAAACTACGTTAAATTCTCTCATTCTGCACACCCCTGGACCAGACATCCTGCATACATAATAACGAAGGATGCTTACTATGCCTTTAATCCCCAGCTCAGATGTCTCCTCACAGTGTGGGTCAGGCACCCACTCTGGGTTCCCACAGCCTCCTCAGCTTCCTTATCCCATCCCTGCCCATGCTGGGCCATCCCTGTCTGGGGACAGTTCCATCTCCTCCTGCACTGTGAGCCCCAGGAAGGCAGGGCCACGGCCATCTCTTTCAGTTACGGCAGTGTGTCAGCACTGGGCAGGGCACAGAGGACAACAGTAGCAAGTAGTTGGCTTGAACTGGCCATGCATCATGACTTAGAAAGATTGCGATAAGTATAGATACTGAGCCCTTCCTGTGAGTGTTCTGATTTAGTAGGTCTGGATCTGCGGTGAGGCCCAGGAAGGTGCTTTTCTAAATTTGGGGGTGGGGTTGGGTGCATTTTTAACAAGCATTTATTTCCCTGCCCCTCCTCAGATACATTGGTTGGTGTTATTTGAGAAAAAATTGGCCATGAAAATATTTATTTGCTGGATGAACTTCAGCAAGTGGTTTTGGCTCTCTGAACCTATTTCCTCTTTGATTGACTTCCTCTGAGAGTTTATGTTTCAACGATGTATTTACTTGTGCAGACACATTTGAAATGTTTGTCTCATCATCATGTTCCTAAATCTCTGGGGCCTGGCCTAACTGGGTACTTTCTGAACACTTAAAATTTGTTTGATCAGTGAATGAGTATGATGAGGCTTGAATCAGGTGAAGACACACATGTAAAGTGCATCTCACCAAGCCTGGCAACAGGAGTGCTGTACGCAAAGACGTGCAGCTCAATTCCCCTTTATTCAGTACCCCACCTTATTTCTCATAGTTTGGAGAGTTTAGCCCGTCACATGGCTACACAGAAGACTACATTTCCCAGCCTCCTTTGTGGCTCAGGGGCGCAGCCATGTGACTAAGTCCTGGCCAATGGGAAACGAGAGGAAGTGGTGGGTGTAACCTTCCAGCTGTTCCCTTCCGCAGGTTGGAGTGGGGGCCTTGGGGCTAAGACGACCATGTCTGGTTGTCCTGTACAGAGATCTTGATGGAAATGGGTTCCTCCTCGAGTGGGGAGCCATCTTGGAACATGGACAAAGGCCCCTATGTAGGGAAGGTGGAGCAACAAGATGGCAGGAGCTTGGGCTTGGATGACTTCACAGAGCCGAGCTATCATGCTTTAAAGGGGAGAGCAGTGGGCTTCCCTTCCGTCCCCACCTCAGTCGCTGTTAACTTAGGCCTCTCTGTTCCACACACAGCCCTTCCGATTTCCCTCCTCCTCAACCCGGTGCTCCCCAGCTCTGGGGCCTCACTCCCCTCAGGGCCCTCACTCACTCCTCTTCCTCCTCTGTCCCCTGCAGCCTCTGCTCCTTCTGCTGCTGCCGGCAGATGAGGATGCCCGTGGCGGCCACAGCAGTGGCAATGATGGCTGCGATGATGCCTCCGATAATGCCGCCCGTGGCCCCTGCACCCGCAGTGTTGGGGGTGTCTGCAAGGAGAGCAAGAGCCCGAGTGCCTCATTCCCCACCCATCTGCCCAGGTGGAGGACAGCTGCCCATCTACCTCATCCCTCCCAGGACATCATCGGTCGCCACTCTCCTGGGCCTCATGTCCTAGTTGGGCAGGGAGCACAGCAGTAAAGCAGCAAAGAAAATGCTCTACTAGGCTGGGCTAGGATAAAAGACACAGTGGAGGCCTTGTAAAGAAATGACAGGAGTGGGGGCTCAAGCCCTTAAACGGAGGGGGGGGGGCAGGGAGGGCCTTACTGTGAGGCTGAGGGTCATGTTTGAGCAAAAACCCTAGAGATGTGGGGGACCAGCCCTGGGAATATCTGGGAACATCCCAGGTAGCAGGAATAGCCAGGGCAAATGCCTTGAGCAGGGATCTTTGTGGGGATTTTAAGAAAGAGCGAAGAGACTATTTGGTAGGGGCGTAGTGATGAAGGGGAGTGGAGGGCAGGGAGGTGACAGTGGGGTGTGAATGTGTATTAAAAGGCGGAGAATGGGGAATTTTGGGGTAGGGATCAAAATCCTTTCATTCACTCCAGGAGTGCCGCCATCTTCAGTGGAGACCCCACCTAATAGGAAACGAGATTGGGAGTCCCTGATCCCCTGTTCCTGGCCCCCTGGCCCTTGCCTCTCTTAAAGATGTAGTTAGTGGAACAACTGCCTGTTTCCATACTAGACTGTGAGCTGCCAGGGGTAGGGCCTGCCCCACATTTCTAGCCCAGGGACTGGCACACAGGTGTTTTCCAGCCATGTGAGGAGCCAGCATAGGCATTCAAGGATCCAGCCCGTGTAGGCCAGCTCTCTCCTGGTGCTGGGGGTAGCCATGGACAAAATTCTCTGCTCCTGCCCTCCTGGCACTGACCTCCCCCATTGCCATGTGTGTGTGTCACAGTAACAACCAGAAGTAACATGCATGTGTGGGAAAAAACCCACAAGTTTTGCCCTTACATCCACCCCAGGATACAGATAAGAAGATAGAGCTTCCCAGAGGAAGACTGTGGATCCCAGGGTCTTCCAATCTCCAGACTTCCCATTCTGCAGCCTGGCACCCTCTGAAGGGGCACAAACTGCACTCTGCCATCCTAAAACTGCTATACACATCGACTCTGTGTCCTGGGAGGGCAGGGCCAGGCCTGTCTGGGTCACAGCTGTGTCCCTAGCAATGCCGAGCACAGGACCCCCTGACACAGAGTAAGTGGAAGTAAATATGAGTTGAACAAACAAGTGTACCGCGCTTTCCTGATTGCTTAGCCCTGTGTCACGGGCATTTCCAGCTCAGCCTTGTTGACGCAGACAGCACCCCTCTCCCCATATAACCAAGGAGGTGGTTGAGGCTGGGGAAACAGATGCTGTGCCCATGTCACATTCCAGTGAGCAGAACTGGGATTCGAACCCTGCCCATCCTCTCTACCTACAGGCTGGGAGTTCAAGGACCCCCTTGTTGTTGGGGGAGGAGGGTGGGGTTCTCCCTCTGAATCACTAAAAGCCTCTCTGGGCTCAGCCCTGGGGCAAGGGAAGGAGGGGGAGGCCTTTGGAGAAGTGGGGCTTTCCTGGTTCCTCAGGGGTCTGCTGATTCCAGCTAGGACCCTGTTACCTTGGGGCCCTAGGAAGAGAGGGCCAGACCTCCTCTCCCAAGATCCTCAGCAACTGCAAGGAGTTCAGGCTCCCACAGAATCAGATCATCCCCTCTACCCTGCCACTCCCTCAGGACCCAGGAGCTCTGCCCATCATACCCCCCCAACCGTCCCCAGCCTCTACCCCGCACCAGGGCCCGGGAGTCCAGGCTTCTGACCCTGCTCTCCTCACGAAATTGGGCCTCTGACTGGCCAGCTCCACTGCGAAGTCCCCCCTTGTACTGGGGCCCAGGAGTCTTCAGTGCTCCAGTCTCTAAGGCCAGAATCCTTGACCTGATTCCCATTTTCCCTCACCCCAGGGATCTCAGGTATCCAAAGTGTCCTTCAGAGACCCAAGCACCCCCCCAGGCCTTCTCCTGTCCAACACTTCCCAGGCTCCCACTGCTCGGGGCCCGGAGGCACTCCCTCTGCCTCCGAATTCCTAGTGACCCAGGAGTTCAGTTTTCAGGTCTCATCAATCCCTGGGACCCAACAGCCTCTGTGCCATCCACTCTTTCTCCAGGACCCAAGTGGGGGTCTGATGGTGTTATGAAACACCGCTGATTTCCCCCAAGGTGGTTTTTAACTCCTGGGTATCAGGGGGTCTAGGGCAGGCCAAAAGTCAAAACCAATTCCCTGGGGGCTCCTTTCTGGGTCACCATCACAAGCTGCCCCAGGGCCTCCCTTTCCCCATGCAGCCTTCGAGATGGAGGTCCTCCCCTCCAAATTCCAGAAAAGCAGAGGTGGCATTCAAACTCCAGTGTCATCCAGACAAACCAGTCCAACCAGTCAGGAACTTTTGCTGGTAACTTCTTTTGCTGACAGGCAGCAGGTGGGCCCTCCCAGCTCTGTCTCTCCCACCCATAAACGGCCTTTTGGGAGATGAGGGAACCTTCCAGCGGGGACTCCATATTCTCCTCAAGGGCTGGGGTGGGGTGGGGAGGCAAATTCAGGCCTTCCTCAGCCTTTTCCTCCTCCTCTTCCTCCTCTTCTTCCTCGTCCTTGTCCTTTGGTCTTCACGGGAACAGCGACTGTGGATGTCCAATAAGCAGGGCCCCCATTCCCAAACATGAGTTTTAGGCTCGTAGGAGCCTCTACCCTCTCTTCTTCCTCTGGGACTCTTCCTTCTTCTACTCTTCCTCAATAGGATGAAGGCCAAGGACCCTTGAACCAGAAGCAGAATCACCAGCAGTGTCCCCCCCACGGGCCCCTATACCATGGGCCCAAGTCTCGGGGCGAGGCCTGGGGGGTGTCTGAGGAGAGAGAGGAGGGGCAAGAGAGAGAAAAGGAAACACGAGGTCAAGAGGATACATTTGGGGGGAAGACACAGGCTGGGGGTGGGGCAGTGGCCAGAATTAAGGGGTGACCCCAACTGAGCAGAAGAAAGGAGGAGGTGGAGGAGAGGAGGGAGAAGCCGTTAACTCTGCTATAGGTTGTACAGGGGTCGGGGTTGCAAACTGGTGGCCTTGGATGTGTGTGCACTGTGCGCTCAGTGTTTCTCAAGAATTGAAACTACTACCCATTTTATGGTCTCGCTTCTATGAAATAATTAGAATATGCAAAATTCAGAGTCAGAAATTAGATTACAGGTTTCCAGGGGCTGGGCACAGCTTCATGGGTACAGAGTTTCCATTTGGGGCAATGAAAACATTTTGGTAATTGACGGTGGTGATGGGGATACAATATTCTGAATGTAATTAACACCTCTGAAGTGGCTAAAATGGGAGATGTTATGTTGTATGTATGTACCACGATAAAAATAAACAACAACAAACCCCAAACTACTAGCCAATATTTCAAAACAGTTGGTGATTTCACCTCAAAAGACAGGTTTCTCTTAGAAAAAAAATATCAGGTCATTTGGCAACCTGGAACTTGCAGCACTACCTGGTAATCGGCTGCAGCTGAGTGGTGACAGGCTGGGTGGGAAACAACCGGCTGGGCCATTTCTCATCCACGGCACCCACCTGGACCCATGTAAGGCGTCTGAGTTTGCAACCCCCTGGGGTGCGTGCTGTGGGATCCTCACAAAACCTTTGTGATTAAGGTCACAGGATCTCTGGGTGGACCCAGTAAGAGCTGGATTTGAGTTCAGTTGCAGGTTGGAAGAGAGGAGGGAGGGAGGAAGCTGGGGAGGAAGCCAGGGAATGCTAAGGAGGGAAATGTTGGTTCTGGGTGACAACAGCAGCTATACTACATCTCCCCACCCCATCCCCAAGGCATGCAGGACCTGACTGGATGAGACCAGTGGGGGGGTCAGACCCTCCCCTCCACCATACACACGCACACACACACAGGAGGAGTTGAGATGGTGGGACAAAGGCTCCTGAGAGAATATGCTATTGGGCTGTGTTTCTGGGTGTTTCTTTTAGAGCAGTTTTCTCAAACTGGGGGGCGTGACATTAAAAAATTAAAATAAAAAGCAGAATAGAAAAAAAGAGCATCTTAACTGTGAAAGGTAAATCCTGGTTTATTAAACTGCACGTGTGCATGGAATATATACGTCTATAAGCATACACCGGGTTTGGGTGTGGAATGGATTTCTTACTGAGTCTTGGTTATAAATGCTTGCAAACCATTGCTCAGATCCTTTGTGGCAAAGATACAGTCTCAGACCTGCACCAGCACAGACAAATACACACTCAGCCGCTGACTCCAAAACGTCTGTCTGAGCTTCTGTCGGGATTCTGGGGACAGCGAATGAGTGTGTTCATGAGTTTGTGTCTTTGGGACAGAGGATCTGAACGTAGGTGTGCTTGAGTGTGTACGCGTGTGTGCACAAGCAGGTGGATTTGTCTTTGGGAGTAGCTCCGCCAAGAGGTTTGAATGGGGTTTCTCTCTGAGCATGGGTATCTGGGTTGGTGTATTTAGGGTTTTCGGGCGATGGGTGGGTCTGGGCCCACCTATGAGGGAGTTTTGCTATAATGCCAAGTGTTTTGTGTTTCTGCAGGTGTACACCGCAAAAGGGCTGAATCGTGAAGCCTGTGCCTTCTCTTTGAGACTGGAGGTGTTCCTGGTGGGGACAGCCCTGGGGTTTCGTTTGATGGTGCCTGTCTTTCCTTTGCTCTCTGGTCCTGTTTCTAAGGGGCTCTGCTCGCACCGCATGGGGCAGCCTCCCCTGCCTCTGTGGTGTCCTGTCTGCCCAGGTGTGCTGCAGGGGGTGGAATGGAGGGGGCTGGAGTGGTGTTTATATAAGCCCGGCTCTTTCCAGGTGTCATCTGGTTTTGTTTGGTGTGTACTGGCTGGTGCCACCGCTCTCTCTGGGGTTGTCTTGGCGATGGAGGGTTTGAGTGGGTGGGTTTCCGGTGAGTTTCTGTCTTGATGCCAATGCATTGCTGCCAGAGAATTGTGTGGCACAGGGCGTGTCTCTCCAGATGCAGGTCCTGCAGGCGGTGGTTGCTGGCATGGGGGGACCCCGTTGTATCCGTGTGTCCCTGTGTCTTGGGATACAGGGCTGGGCAGCTATCCCTGCCTCCCTCCAGGTATGTGGGCCTCCAGGGGTGGTTTTACCCCTGTTTCCATCAGCCCATCCCCTGGGCCTGGTGTTTCTTTGTTCTTTTCCTCTACAGCTGTGCATCCTGGGGCCCATCTGTGTCTCTGGGTGGGGGTGGGAGCTGTTTCTGTCTGTCCGGCTGCCCCACTCTCATCCCCTGACCATGTGCGTGATTCTGTAGTAGTGAGCCTTTCATAAGCCAGAGCCCCACGGCAGCTTCTTGAGGCCCCTTCCTGAAGGTCCTTCCTGGGCCTCTGCTTTCTAGGAAACTCCAACAGGCCTCAACCTCCTTCCCCGCTCCCCCAACACCGTCCCTGTCACCCCCAGTCTAGACGCTAGCCTGGGGGTGAGGGGAGAGCCAAAGCACCCTCAGACGGCAGCGAGGCGGGTCTGAACCCACCCGCACCCTGGTCGGTGGCACCCCACCCCGTGCAGCCCCAAAACCTAGAAGGGGAGGAATTGTTGATCGGAGTCCTCGCAGCTGTCCCCAGGCCCCACTCACCACGAACAAGGACAACCAGCTGGGCGCGGCTCGTGCCCACGGCATTGGTGACTGTGCAGACGAAGGTGGTGTTGGCGCTTGTGTCCACAGAGCGGATGGTCAGCTGGGGCCCGTGGGTCGCCGCGGAGGCTGGAAAGACGCCTGAGGTCCTGCAGAGGTGCGGGGCGCAGGTGAGGTCCTGCTGGCTCACGCCCCCAGGGACCAAGCTCCAAGGACCTAAAACTTACCCCCTGGGGCCCACAAGCGGCAGCTCCTGCCTTCCTCCCAGGACTCTGGGCGCCCTGCAGCTTTGTCTCAGGGCCCAGCAGTCCCAGCCCCCAGCCCCCTCCTCCCTCAGACTCACGTGCTCCAGTCATAGCCTGTGGGCTCTGGGTTGCTGCGGGCGTCGCAGCTTAGGGCGGCCTCAGTGCGGCCAAGATACCAGTTGTCATCGTAGCCAGAGATGGACACCTCGGGGGGGTCTGGAGGAGACGGGAGAACTGGCTCAGAGATGGCGCGCTCTCCAGAGGGTATGGCCAGGTGCATTATCTGTGCACCTGGAATCCTAAGGAAGCGGGGTGGCTAGCAGGAGGGAGAGCAGTGGAAGCTGTCTGGGGCAAGTCATCCTGGGCTGTATATGCTGAGGCCGGTGTAGATACTGTACAGGGAAGCCAATCTGGATAATTTGGGGAGTTATTCTTCAGGGCAGGCAGTGTGTGAAGAGGCTGCTGCAGTTGATTCTGTGTGTGCTATTTTGACACACTCAGAGTAGATAATGTGGGGAGGGAGCGTGTCAGAGTAGTAGTATCTGGAGAACCAGTGTAGACAGCAAGAGGAACTCAGTGTAGACAACACTCAGGGGAGCTCAGGCACAAGTGAGTGCATAGAGTGAATACTGCCTAAGGAAACTGGTGTAGACAGGGCGGGGCAATCAGTGTAGTGCAGGCACTGCTTGGTGAGCTCGTGGGGTGTGGGGAGGTTGGGACAGTGATTAGAAGAGCCCACAAAGCTAATCCTTGGCAGGGTGCAGGTGAAGGATACCGAGCACTGTCAGGGGTGCCAGTGTAGACGCACAGAACACGTCAGGAGGGGTCAGCATTGCCAGGGCCCGGGGTGGGTGTCCATGTAAATAATCTTGGCAGACAGGGTCAGTGTGGAGACTCCAGAAGAGTCAGCCAAAGTAGGGTGCTGTGTAGACAATGTTGGGATAGGGGGTGTAAATCATGGCCCCCGGTAGCTGATAGAGACAGTGAGGGAGCCTGGTGGCCTGGGGCACCCAGGGGCCAGAAGAGGTGATGATGGGGGTTGTGTGGTGCTGATAAACCAGCTGTCTGGGAAAGAAACAAAAATAGCCCCGATTTGTAGTGCTTGCCAATTTCCTTGGTGTAAACACTCCCCCACAGTTGATCCCAAGCCACCAAAGTTGCTTCACTGAATGAGGGACTGGGAAGAGGCGTACAGAATTGGCTCTTGTGAGCTGGCTCCGGTTGGGGCAGCATAGAGAGAGCCCAGGGGAACCAGCAGTGTAGACCATGGGAGGGCAGGGGCAGCATCAACCAAGGGCTAGCAGAGTTGATACAGGTGATGGGGGCAGGTGTAGATGTTGCCTACGGGAGCCAGTGTAGACCATGGGAAGGATGCAGTACAGAACGTGGCCATGACAGCCAATGTAGACATATTCAGGGGCAGGGCAGACGGTGCCCTAGAGGAGCCAGTGTAGACAGGGCTGGGTATGGGGTCCCTTCCTGGGTGCACTCACAGCGGACAGTGAGGGTCACAGGCAGCAGGGTGGGCTCCTTGAAGCTCTCGTGCTCCACTTTGCAGGTGACCTTCTCGCCATCTACTCGGCCCAAGGGCACCAGGGTGAAGCGGCTGGTGACAGTGACTGTACCGGGGAGGGGCCCTGGCACCTGGTTCTCAGTGACCTCCCCGTCCAGGTGTGGTGAGACCCAGGAGATATGGGGAGGCGGGCGGCCCCCTGAGGAGACGCAGCGGGCCACAGGCATGGGATCCAGACTGAGTGTGACCTCTTGGGCTTCAGCGTCGTTCTGGGGCTGGGCTGGGGAGAGAACCAGAGGGGTGGGTCCCTGGTCACGGGCCTCCGATCGCGACTCTGCCACCTAGCGGCTGCATGGCTTTAAATAAGTGGGCGGACACTCTGCCTCAGTTTCCTGTTTTGTAAACTGGAGATAATACAGGTACCCAAACCCGTGGGGCTGTTGGGTGGATTAAATGAATTAATATGCAGAGCATCTAGGAGAGTGCCCGTCACACAGTACATGCGCTAATAGCATTAGCCACAATATTGTATTATGTTGCCTGTCCTGCTCTGCTGGAAAGGCAGGGACACGGTCCAAATGCCTGGAATCGGCTGAGATCTAAAAGGAGAAGCCAAGGCAGGATGTGGCTCAGAAGTCTAGGTGGAAGAGGAAATTGTCTGCTGTATATATGCTACCACAATCAAAATATATATTATATACATATTATATGGCAGGGTCACATTTCATTCTTTTTCCACGTGAGTAGCCTGTTATCGCAGCACCATTTGTTGAATTTTTATTTGTTTTGTTTTTTGGGAAGTGCATGGACCAGGAATTGAACCTGGGTCTCTCTCATGGCAGGCAAGAATTCTACCACTGAACTACCCTTGCACCCCCATATATATATATATAAAATATACATACACACATATATATATATATATATTTTTTAAAGCCTGGGTGGAAAGACCCCAGGTCTTTTCCTTTCCTGCCATTGCCACTGCCACTGAAATCTGGTGCCAGAAGTGGACGAGAGGCAACCGAGATTTCCAAAGCCTGGCATCTGTTCGCCCTTTCACTCAAATTTCCTGGAAAACAGGGGAAAACCTTAGGGAAAAAACGAAACCAAACCAAACTCCTCCAGGAGGAATAATGAGCCCAGCTGACACTTACTGCCGTGTGACCCAACCCAGCTCGAGTCTCCACTTAGTCTTTAGGACCACCCGCCCTCCCCTCCACTGGGCGTCTATCTCCGAGGGAGGGCCCTCCTCTGCTCGGCATTCCCACCACG